>CAEFZY010057855.1:0-15555 GCA_903066815.1 Brachyrhaphis roseni
CAGGTGTGGTGCAGCAGGGGCGCATCTAAAAGTTGCAGGACACCGGCCCTCGAGGACTGGAGTTTGACACCCCTGGTCTACATGTTGTTTTAAGGCTAATGCAGCGCATAAATAACGGTGCATTTTTTCTGACAGTGTCCCAGCAGCACTTATGGAAGCTACAGCTCAACCAGAGAATATCCTGACGACGTGATTTTCTTCAGCAGGACTCATCCGCTGCTGCAGGTCCGTCCTCTTTAACATGATTAAATTAAACCCATTTAGTGTAATAAGACTCTGCCCTGTTTTACTCAGGGTCCAGTCATTTTTTCCCTTCTCTGTTTTGGTCTAAATAAAGTTAAGAAATTAAATTAAATTGGCTTTCATCGCCTCATCTTTGATGACATGAATTTTCCATCCTATTTTGGCTGATTTATAAAGCTGGCTGAAAAATGGCAATTTTAACACTTTATATTTAATATGACTAGTTTTGTAAATGTAATGGCCTTTGTTTTAGGAACATGTGCTGCCTCTGGGAGAGCGCCCACTGCTGGTGAGAGTGGGCGTTCACTACAAGTTTAGCAAGCTGCTGGTGGACCGGGTGGAGGCCGTGGATGGCACTTATGACGTCCTGTTCATCGGCACAGGTAGAGAGCAGAGGGAGCGGCTGGCTCATATTAAACCCTGTCCTGCTTTTTATGTTAAATATTATTATTTGTTCTTTGTTTCCTCAGATTCAGGACTTGTGCTAAAGGCTATCCATCTGCCCAGAGAGCATGCTGAGAGTCAGGAGGTCACTCTGGAGCAGCTGCAGGTTTTTCAGGTACAACAAAAATATTTAAAAAATTAGAAATGTGCATATTTCAGCTTAATTTCAAATTTATATATATATATAAATCTTGTAATTTGATTCGTCTGCATAGTGTTTTCTGGCCCATTACCTCAAGGAGTTTATTTCATTGTACATTTATTTTTTTTACATTTTGTAGATTTGAGTTTTATAAAAACTGTTTAATATTGATCTATAATGTTGCTATTTGCTTCTTTAGACACTAAGCATGTTTCTTTCTACTAGCAGCACAAATCTCCCGTGACAGCGATGGCGTTGTCAAAGAAAAAGGTAACAAAATGAACGAGACAGAAAGTCGCTGCCAAACTTATAAGCTCCGTGACTCACACACACACGCATACACACACCCCTGCGTGCACAGCATCACACTTATCACTCATTTTTCCACCTTGCGTCTCCAAGGACATCTTCATCACCAGTTGCTATGGTTACCTCACCTCAGTCGGTGGCATAATGATACCACACTGTACACACAGACTTGTGTGCACGCATACACACATATATTTTCACCTTACTTTGTTAAAATAGTCTGTGATCTTTGAAAAAGACAAACCCACAGCTTTCTCGACAACAAATTAGACATCTAGTTTATTAAAAAAAATCAAGCGTTAACACATTCTTTGCTCCTATACACAAACAGCATGAGTTCAGCGTGTTGCGCATCATTAAATGAGATGAATATTGTCTTTTTGTTAATCATTTGAACTGGATTTCTGCCTCTTTTTGCTGTTGCCCTTAATGATCCTCCATTCTACTGTTTTCTCCTCAATCTGTTTCTCTCTGTCACCTCTCTCGTCTTCCTCAGTGGCTGTTTGTGGGCTCCAGGGAGGGTGTGTCTCAGCTGGCCCTGTACCAGTGTGAGCTGTACGGCCAGGCCTGCGCGGAGTGCTGCTTGGCCAGGGATCCATACTGCACCTGGGACGGACATGCCTGCAGTCCATATATGCCCACCGTGCGCCGGTAGGGAAGAAAGAAAGAGCACATTTTTAAAAAAAAAAATCCAAACAACAGCTAACGTGATTACAGTGAAGCTAAATGTCTTCCCTCTCAGTTAAATGTGGGAGATACAATCTCTAGTCAGTCATCTAGAATGAAATTAGAAGCACATCTGTTGATAGTTTAAAAGTTGATCACATCTAAACTCGAATTTCTCTGTTTAGGCTTTAGGCATTTTTTCCAGATGAATAACACTTTGGCCCCTTTACAAAACGTCTACCAGTTTTGTTTTGTTTTTTTCATGTTTATTGGGGATATTCTAATCTAACCTTTTCCCCCAGTGATTGCATGAGAAGATTGATTCACTTCTATCAGATTGAAGCACTACATGACCTTCTCTCTAGTGCCATCATCAGGACAAAATTTACATAGTAACCAGCATTTGCAAATCAATGTCATCACTCTGAGCCTTTTCTCTGGTAGAGCACAAAACAACTAACCAGTGGAGTTCACAAACACTTTGGAGGGCAGGGAGCTCAAGAGGAAAAGAGGCCAAAATTATAGAAATTAAGTTGTTTGACAAAATTATAGAAATGTAGGGCACTGGTATCCAGAATGCTACCTTGGGCTACACACTATATACTGTCAAAAACACACACACACATTTCAAAAGGGCACTTTTTTCTAAACAGAGAAAAGGGCAGGATGTCTAGCACCACCTAGTGTCTATCTGCGTACATCTCTGCAACTAACCGTTGTATTTGTTTGTCTGCAGGAGAAATGCTCGTCATTTAGGGGAGGAGGAGGATCCACTAACTCAGTGCGTCCGACAGGGAGGTGAGGAGCAAATCCAACGATTTCACCAAGTGTGAAGTGTCCAGCTGCTCATTATGTATGAATACTTTGCAGTCCAACATGGTTTGAACTACATCTATCGTAACAACAGGGTGTATGTGGCCTGTGGAAAGTTACAGAATTCAAGTTTAATTTAAATTTCTTAGCCTATGACACCGACCTTTTTTAACTCCCTCAGTTTGGATTTAGAGATGAGAAAATGTTCTAAGCTGCAGTAAATATGACGCGACCCATACAGCTGCTTAGGGGGTGTTTTAGGGATGTAAACGTTCTTTTGTGTCAATACAAAGATAGCTGTTCGTCCAGTCAGTTGGCTGTGGCTAGAAGAACGGGGCTTCTGTGTCATATTTTCAGCCAATGGAAACAGGAAGTCATTACAAGTAATTAAAATCTTTGAAAAGTAAATTATAAATTATAAAAAGATTCAGCTGAACTTGATTTAAAGAAATTGCTAGAGATATGAAAGGCAGTGCACCAGTGATTTGGTTAAAACTATTTCTGAACAGGTTAAATTACTCTCTCACAAAATAATCTACTGAAATTACATTAGTTGGGTTCCTCAGTGTGAGATTATGTTATTGCAGTAAAGGATTAATGTGTCTACTAAAGCTTTTTGCACATCTTTACCAAAAAAAATAAATCTGTCCTTTGTAAACAAATAACTTCAAGGGAGAAAATAAACACAGAAACGGAACAAAGCTGAAGCTTTGCCAGCAGCAAAGGCATGTTTGATGAGTTACTGTGTTTTGTTGGTTTAATTCAGCTGGGCTGCAGGTGGAGGCGGAGCAGAGGGTCATGATGGTTGCCGAGGGTAACAGCACCTACCTGGAGTGTCTGCCTCGGTCCAGACACGCTGCCGTTACCTGGTACAAACAAGCTGGAGAGAATAGCGCAGAACTAAACCAGGTAGACACATTTTGCCCGAACACAGTCAAATCTAACACCATTAGAGCATTTTATGTTCGCATTACTTTCAAATTTAAATATTGAGATCAATAAATGACTTGTCATTTTGTTATGAGATATCGCTGTATAAATAAGCTTATTAAACTAAGTTAAATCGATTTTAATTGAATTAAACTGTGAAAAAATACAATTAAATCAAAATGAAATTAAGTCAGCTGAAAAAAATGTAATGAAATGAAGCTGAGGTTGACTAGAAATGAAATTAAGTTTATTAAGATAAAATTAAAATGGTATTAATTGAATTAATTTGCTTAAATTACAATTAATTAAAACTAATCGAACTGAGTTGATACAATAAAATAAAATGTAATTGACCTGACTTATGTTAATGGAGTTAATATCCGTCCAGGTAATGACAGGTGACCAGCTGGTGGTGATAGAGCGCGGCGTCCTGATTCGGCGAGCCGAGCTCTCTCACGGTGGCGTCTACCACTGCCAGGTGGAGGAGCACGGCTATCACTGGACCGCAGTCACCGTCCGCCTCGCTGTCTGGAGCCCCTCTGCCAATCGCGTCCTCTCCTCCTTGGCCGGTTCGTCCTATCAGAGCGCAGGAACCCAGCCCTGGTACGAGGATGTGATGGCCCTGATTCACCCCGGAAACCTGGGCGAGCACTGCAAGGCCCTGGGTTACCGTCCGCCGCGCAGCCAGCGCCATCGCGGGGACTTCATGATTCCACCACATAAGGAGAAAGAGAGGGCCGAGAAGCACAAGCATGGTGGAGGGAGAGGAGGAGGAGGAGGAGGAGGAGGAGGGGGACGCGCCGTGGGACGGAAGAGCAGGAGCAAGCCTCAACAGAGGGCACCGAGGAGCGCCTGAGCGCACAGCGTCACTGACTGAGACACACACACTTTGTGTAACCCAAACATGCACACACTTAACTTATACTTTAGGACCCACTCATACTGTATGTACAGAGACTACGTCATGCGCATGCACTTATCTAAAATGAAAACAGCATCCTCTCATCTTAGTGGCAAGTAGTCAAACTCCACATAATCATCTGAACTTTGTACAGGACGGCTTGGACAGCGGAGGACCGCTTCGCTCAGACAAATGACTTTGTGAATAAACGTGCAAAAGTAGATTAGCTTAGGTTGCTTAGCATGCCGAATGAAGGACGAACAGCACAGCCAGGTCACTCTGTGCTGTGACGAGGACATTTAAGTGGATATTATTCAGGTTGAGGAAGCGTTTTTCCACAAGCTAAAATTTAACATTTTAAAAACATGCTGCCCTACTGAAAGGATGTTGAGCCTTAAGTGTGCTTCCCACTTAATTACCAAATACATATCCAGTCACTAACTTAACAGGCAAAAATAAGCTTCCTGTTGTCTCAGTCAGCTTTTAGAAGAGCAACACGAGTAGGAGAGTGGAAATAAATTTGGGTTGGAGGAAGAATTTCTTAATATGTTTTGTGCCCAGATTTGAGCCGTTTCCCCTCTTGTGATGATTGAGAATTGGGGATCATTAGGATTACAGCCACTTGTTTTGCAGCGATGGAACGGGCCAAACCAAAACAAGGGAAAACGCATGTAGACTGTGCTGAAAAGAACTTGGATGTTTTTACCAAGGCATCAAATGGAGAAATAATCAACAGTCAGATGAAAACTGGGCCAAAAATGTAAAACAAAATGAGATGATCAAATTACAACAGAAAAGCAACAGCTACTCTTGCTGCTGCTACAATAATAATAAGCAATAATTATTACAGTTATAATAAAGTAATGATAAGATTTATCATTAAATTTTGTTGCACAGACTTAAACAGAAATATTAGTATGTTATTCATATTATAACATGAATAAACACATGTTAAATTCAGCAGTAGTATTCAAGTGTTAATGGTAGTTCAGAGCTAAAGCAGTTCTACCTTAATAGGAGCAATGGCTGGTTCTTCTTTAGTTTTACACACCATGGCCTGAAATATTTCCAAACAGTCAACTTTGACCAGCAGTGTGCAGCAACGTGTGGGGGAGGGGCACCTACTACACTTCCCCTGGCATCTCATGAACAGGCTCTGGCCTTTTTGTGGTTTTTGAATTGTAGCTTTTGACCATTTTGGTATTCTTTGAAAGCGAACCGACCCTAATCAGCGGTGATTGCTAATTGAAGACACTCAAAACTCTCCAGACAGAAACTCGACGCGGTAATAATGTCCAGAAACAAATTAAGCTATCTTTTAATTGGGAACAAATAAGACAGCTGTTAAAAAAAAACACAGGTAGACAAAACAATCAACCACAGTGGTTTCACAAACTATTCATCAACAGTGAGACGTTTGTTAGTTTGTTCAGAAAGGAGCGGTTCCACCTCAAGATTACATACTGTTACCACTGAGATGAAAAGCAGAAAAGAGTGCAACAATCCCTTTGATGGTCGACGTTCCCAGGACATCGGTGCGGCGTGCTGCAGCTGCACCAACCGCTACAAAAAGAGGTTTCCATTGTGTTTGCCGCAGTGCTTGGCGCTGTAACATTAACCCAGGTTCAGATGCAGTCCTGCTGCTAATTTTGTGCCATGTGGGGGACAAAAACAAAATAAGTACAATTCTACTTTTAGCTTGGAATCCGCATATTTGCATAGATCTGGAGAATCTGTTGAAATTTTTTAAAAAGTAATAAGAAATAAAGGTTTTCCATGCAGATGTGAATGTGGTTTAAATGGCTTCAACAAGGGTCATAATCAGAACGTTCATTGCTTGGCTTATTGTTTGCTGTTCAGATCGGATGAGACCTGTACGGTTTTGAACTCTTTATCATTAAAGATGACATTTAACTGTTCTGTAATTTGAACTGTGTTTATTCTCAGTATGTTTAACTTTGTAAAATATGCTTTTCCACTTGTGTTTGATCAAGTAAAAAAAACAAGAAAACACAAGCTGATGAGGCCCTAACAGGCAGAGGACTCTGTACATAACATGCATGTTTCTCAACCTTCAGACTGCAGGTGACTTTGTGTGACAGCTGGTTCTGCAGCTCCAGCCCATAATGTCGTCTTACTGCAAGTGATGAAAAAGGCTCAGTGTGTGATGAAGACGTTTCAGTTGTGCTACCTGAATGCTTGCAGGCAGGGCTTGATGGGAATGTTTTCTGCTGGACTTTGGCTCGTCAGATGACAGTGACGTCTCCAAACAGTGAAATGTGACTTATTATGTGCTACATGTTAAACAGAGCTTCTTCCATCATCTGTTTGATTTTATTCTTTCTTGTATTTATTAGTGTGACTTTGAGTAAAGCATCTTGGTTAGTAAAATCTCACCACCAAGCCATAAAGCCCCCACTGTTTTTTTTTTATTTTTATTTTTTTACATGTGAGCATCTTTGTCTGTTTGCTTTTATATGTATATCTGATATCCAGTTGTTACCATTTCCCCTGTTTAAACAACTTCCAACTGCGTCTGTATTTGTATTATTTTGATAACGTCTTAGGGAAACCTTCCCATTCTCTTGGTATTTAAAAGTTGATCTGTTTCAAGTTGAGGCAGCAAGAACTAAAGAAGTATTTAAAACATTGTCTTTGTCTGTGTCTTCAATATATACATATCACTGACTTAAACTGAAAGCTCAGACCGGTACTGCTTATGGCAAACTGCGTTGGAAATGACAAGTTTCTGTCTGAAGCATCAATAAAAATAAATTATTACATTGAAGGTCTGTGGAATCAGTAATGTAATAGTGTAGTACCGTGCCAGTGATATAGGTTTTGAGTCAACAATGTAACAATATATTGAGAAAGTAAAAGTTTTTGAAAATGTAACAATTCCACAAATAGCTTAATACATGAATAAGTATCATAATACTACAAGTTAATATTTTCAGTTTAGTTTTCTTGTCGTAATTAGATGTTGCAGATGTCATAGTTTTCATATTCAGTCACCAGGGATGAAATAATGTAATGTTTTTCTTTTTTTGCTTCATTACATTTAAAATGGCCAAAAGTACATTAGTCTTTAGTGACTTTTTCATGTTACAACCACAAACTAATGTATTTAAATATGATTTTATGTGACTGACCAACACAAGGTGTTGAAAATATTACATGGTTTTCAACCTTTTATAGAACCATTTCTTTTTCTTTTTTTTTTGCCACAGTTGCAACTTTGCACATTTTGTACATGCAAATTTCTTGTTTACAGATTTCTCAAGCTCTGTAAGATTGGACTGTGCAGGTCTTGTGACAGATTCTCAATTGGATTTAAAACAAGACTTTGACTATGTCTGTTTAACGCGTGCATATGTTTTGATCTGAGCCATGAAGTTGTTGCTCTTACTGTAACCAATAGATCTCCTGTCAACATAGACCCTGTGGATCTCTGCAGATCCTCAAAAATTAACTATACATGTTAGATCGACGGCCACGTCTTGGTAGGTTTGGAGAACTCTGCTCTTTCCGTCTTTGGATTATAAATTGAACTGTGCTACAAAATATAACCAAAGCTTCGTTTGTTGCTGCTTTAGAGGCCCTCCACAATTAAATGCATTAAGACTTGTGGTTGTAACATTACACTGTGTGGAGAAGCTGAAGGGATATTTATGCGAGGCATTGTACATGATGAAGTCTAGCAATAACAGCACTGCGTACATGTTCAGTATCATTCCTTGTGAATATACCAAGCATGGAGCTAGACCTGTATTATATCCCGATATAAATCAAACTCTACATTTTTTCCTCTTCAAGTTTGCAGTTCTGCACAGAACATCTCTGTGTGGGCTTTAGCGTCTGTTTGACATTTGTGGGTTCTGAGTGAAAGCAGCTCAGTTCACAGGCTAAGCCAGTAAATTTACCAAATTGGGAACTTAGCAACAAATGGGAGACATTTCTGTTGCTTTAGAAAAAAAAAATGAACCAGGGGAGAAAGAGTGCAGATACCTAATGTGGTCTTGGCTTTTGGCTTCCTGGTTTGAACCTTCTCAGCTGCACCCACATTAAAGAACCCAGTAGTGGTGAGTTATTCACAAGCACATGTTTGGAAGGGGAAAGGAGGGCAAGTCATGGAGACGCAGACACAAAACTGTGTGCTTAGGAATGTGAATGCAACACTCTGCTTCAAATCAAATCAACAAACTTCACGCTTTGTTATTGGTAGTGGTAAACTGTTAAAATAACATAAACTCAAAAGTGAAAAAGCAAGATCGCTATTGTGTGTTGAGGACACAGTTCAAGGCCTTGAAACATCGTCTGTATCTGCTTCCTTTGCCCTTCTACAGAGTGATTAAATTACAAACACAACTGCAGATGATCAAATAGCTTTTGTCTCAAAGCCTGTACTATCATACTTTGGTCAGAAAAATATGTGAACTTTGTTAATTGAAAATAGCTCAATTTTTATTGTCATATGAAATAAACTGCATGAGCCTCATTTGTCAAATTGAAGGTAACTTTTGAAAATATCTCCTTTGAGCAAGTGTTTCATGAAGGCCGCATTTCTGTTTCTAGAAATAGTTTTATTGGTATAATATTTTAACTTTAGATGTCATATTTTCATTAACTAAGTGGAAAATTATCATAATTAACTTCAAACATCCATCTGTGCGAAGCTAATTTATATAATATGTTTCACTTAGTGAAGAGGTTCTTGAAATGATTTTCGATCATATTTATTGAAGGGGTCTCTATATCAATTCTTCCTCTTCAGTTCTGCATCTCAATGTTTCAACTTAATCCCAGTTCCTTGACAGGCAGACATCAGGTGGTACGGATCAGACATGACACCTAATCCACACTGCACCTCAACACAGGTGTCCACCAGGGCTGTGTACTTAGTCCCTGCTGTACGGCAAGTTGAAATCTGATGCCATCCAGAATCACTGGCCAGCCATTCTGAAGGAGCATCAGGTCCAAAACTATGAACAGGTTTGTGCCTGACCTTGGTTTGTTTGGGCTCGTAGGAGTTTTTGTCTGATTCAAGCAGCACTGAAGTAAGACGAGGAGCTTCCACGACGTTCCTGTGTTCACTAGTTCTAAACATTCAATGTTTCTCTTGAAGACATGATGCAGGGCGGCTCCTCAGTCATCACAAGGACCTTATGTGTTTCACTCTGTCATGGTCTATTTACATCTCCGTGCCAGTACCCGTCTCATGTAATTTTCCAGAGCTGCTTCTCTGCAGCTGGAACAGACCTGTCTCATTTTATATTTAGAGACTTTGATTTTCTTTTTGCAACAATGCCTTGGAAAAGTATGTGTTGGAATTTTACACATTTTGTCTTGTTGCAATCACAGCCTATGAAGTATTTTGGTGACTTTATGCAAACAAACAACACATGGCGGCACATAACAGTAAAGGGGAAGGAACTTATTTCCACTACTTTCCAACATTTTTATAAAAAATATAAAAAAGTGGGATGCATTTGTTTTCAGCCCCAGTTGTGCTCATAAATCACTATATTAGCACACTGAGTCTTATTACTTGTATGTAATTTAGTCTCAGTACAAATTCAGCCTCAGAGATTTGTTGGAGAAAACTGGTGAACTAACAGGATCATGAAGTTCAAGGAACAGATCATGGAATAGATGTAGAGAAATAAAGATAGGTTATGTCATAAAATTATATCCCAAGACCTAAACATCTCACAAACCCGTCGTCCTAAACTGTAAGGATTTCAGCTCAACTGCAAACCTAAGAAGACATGAACCATCCATCTAAACCTATGTTGACCAAATATTTTTTTCAAATGGGCCAAAAATGCCAAGTTCAAAGTATTCAGAGGCAACAAAATTAGATATTTTAAAATTAAAAAAAGGAAAAATTATGACAAAGTGTTCTTTTTACCTGCACAACGGTAACAAAACAAATAAATTAATCAGACCTTTGAAGAAAATGGATCTGTAAAGGAATGTACATTTGAAACATAAAAAGTAAACCTTCAGCAAGAGCAGGACTTTGGTTCCCTTTAAAAACACTTGTAGATTAACAAACGAGAAAGTTTGCTATTGAGTCAACGTCACTGTATTTTTTTTCCTTTCTTTTACTCATGACTATGAAATTAGGATGAAAGGAAAACAATGTGATTAAAAAAAATGCATAGCTAACATTTTCCATTTTCAGGGAAAATTTGATTTGTCAGTAAAAAAAATAAAAAATAAAAAATCTCACACCTGAAAAGATAAAAAATGGTGTCTTTTCCATCAATCGCTTGTGTTGGCAGTTTTGTACCTCTCTTGAACTGGGACTGGGACCCTTGGTGCCTAGGGTCGAAAATGACCCCCAGGCTGAACTTCAAACTCCCCTGATCTGAAGTGACAGGCTGGACAAGGAGAGCATTAATCAGAGGAGCCTAGAGGCCCATGAGGCCTATGAACTCTGGAGCAGCTGCAGAAATCCACAGCTTAGGTAGGAGAATCTGTTGACACGACAACTATTAGTTGTGCTCTCCTCTCTTCCTGGTCTTTGTGGAATAGTGGCAAGAAGAAAGCCACTAGAAATCCAGTTTGTAGTTTGTTACTGGAGAAACAGCAACAAACACGTGGAAGAAGACGCCCTAATCACAAAACTAAAGTTGCAATGTGCTGAACCTGAACACATTAAAGCATAATACAGTAGTTATAATTATTTTTATTTTTTTTTACAGAAGCTCTCTATCTCTTTTGACTCACAGCTTCTTTTGTGGTGAAAGGTAGTCCAACAAAGTAAATTAAATGTAAATGCATACAACAATTTTTAGGATTCTTTGTGGAAATTTATCATGTTTCATTTTCACAGCCATTCACTACCTTGTGTTTGTCTTTCATATATGGTCCCTAATAAAATAAATTGAGGTTTGTGGTTGTGATGTGACTACATGTAAAATATATATGTATATATATATATACATATATATATAAAATTTATAAAAACTTTTGCAAGGCATTGTAGAAAGATCTGCTTTTAGGAGGATGTTTGTGTTTTTGTGGTTTAGTTAATATGTCTGAACTTCAAATTTGATGGAGTGGATGTAACATTCAACATTATTAAACCACCACAAAACCCATTTGAATAGCAAACTCTGCTTTTTTATTTTTCATCAAACTCATGTTTGGTGAAATAACTGGACCTTCAGTTAATAAAGAACGATCATTTCACTGAACCAGTGGTGAAATAATTCAGCTCACTTTGCAGTTTCCCCCCCCTAACAAGCATGTTTGGCACACATTGCCAAGCTCAAAGTTCTGCTTGGACACACCAGTGTGGGATTCATTCCTTTCCAGTCATGCTATTTTGCGATCTCTCTGTATATCACTGTGTTTACTCCAAAACTGTAGCATACCGCTCAGCACCAAACCCCTATCTTTCCAAACCACCGGCCTGACCACGTCAGCATTTTATCACGCAGTGTTTAACAAATGGATTGCTGAGCAATCATGTGTGCAAATAATACGTTCCATTCATTCCAGATATCCAGAGCATTCTTCTTATGGGTTCTATTGGCAAAAACTGGGTCAACTATAGTTCATTCATTCTTTTATGTCTATGAAATTAATGACAAGCCACTGCATCATCTTTTCATTAGTTAACTGGTGAAACAGATTTTCCATTCTGCATTGTTCTTGCTGTTGCATACATATTTCATCTGACAGTTTTGACATTTAGTGAACACATTGCAAAAAAAACCCTGCAACAGTGACACTAAACGAAAGTTAGCACAGCTCCTAATTGGTAAAAGAGCTTATCCTGATATTAGTCCCTTCTCGTTGTCATGGCATCAAAGTTATTTGTGATTTAAGAGAGGCTTTCTGGTTTTTTACTGGTAAAGCTAAAGTTTTAGAGATTTATTTCATCGGATTTGCCACTTTTAAGAATTTTAGCACAACAGTAACACAGAATTACAAAATAATGTCAGCTTAATGCTATGACATTCATATCATAGATCTGACACAATGGTACCCTGTAAAATCAGAGAAGTAGTCTTGTGGTCGGAAGGTTGTAGGTCCGATTCCAGCTTCCTCCTATGACATGTCGATGTGCCTCTGGCCAAGGCACTGAACCCCAAATTGCGTACAGATCTGAGTATCAGTGTATAAATGTGTGTGTGTTTTTAAGTGCGAATGGGTGAATCTTCATTGTAGAGCGCTTTGAGTGGTCAAAATGATTGGAAAAACAGCATAAAAGATCAGTCCATTTACATAGCAGCCTTATGGATGTATCAAAAGAAGAAAAATTTTAAAAAGTAGCACATACTGGACTTCAAATGTGAGAAAAAGAAGCCACAAAGAAAGCCTACTTTGCAGCAAAATGTAATTAAACGAAAGGATGACTCAAGACTTTTCCAATGAGCTGAAAACCACTATATGTGCTTACAATTTGTCTCGAAGCAGAAACTAAAAAATCAAAACGGTCCTCATGAGATACTTGGCACCAGAATCAGCCAAGCAGTAAACCCACTGGTAGCTTAAAGCGACTTTACATTTTCTGGCAATTTGAGAGGACTCTGTAAAGAAGAACTCAATAAAAACAAAGTAAGTGGCTGGGAAACATGCCAAAGGAAGTCACAGCGCTGTAGAAAAGTTTTGGCATTCATGTTTCCTTTTTATTATAATTTTTCCTTGTTCCCTGACAACCGCAGAGAGTTTTTCACACAATTTAGCCAATAAAAGTTCCCTTTATGTCTAATAAGAGATTGTTCACGTCACCACAGAACCCCTCACAGTGAAGTTCTCAGGCTGAACAAAATCTGCTTAAATGTTTAAAACTGAATTTTATTGCTTGCTGCCCAAACTGATTTCTACAGAAAGGTCTCTTCAACCATAGCTCCATTGGCGATTATATCAAGGCCTTTGGAAACCGATCGCCTTTCCGCAAACTTTTAATTATCCCCTTCCTCTGTAAAACCACTGGATGTATTTTTTTATGTTTCTCTGAACACAAACCACGACAGCCTTTTAAACATGAGTCCAAAAACAATTTTTCCGAGCCCAACATAAAATGTTGAATTCTTGGTTTGGGGAACATCTTTAGCAGCTTTCCTTGCATTAAACTCAAATATGTTTTCGTGAATACCTGAGCGTCTTTCAAGACGTGTGATCAGTGGCGTTCATGTTGAGTCAGGGAACGATGAAAACCGACTTTTGCAGCGTCAGTTTTTACTGTCTGAGACGTTCCGGTGCGGTGCTGAGAGGGCGTCATTTGCTACATTTGTTTAATTGAAACAGCACATCGAGTTCAGGTCATGAGAAGCCTTGCCTCCGGGCTTGGAGAGAATTAACAGCCAGGATTAGTGGCTTGCTGATTTACGGTCGTTTACTGTCATTTTGGCCACCGACGTAAAACGTGCAGTCTCCAACTTCTATAATGAAAAACCACATTTGTATGAAGCCACATGCTCTCAATTTGCTTTGTATACCTCCTTGTCTTAACTGCTGCTTCTTATGTGGGAAACAGAAAAATCTGTTAAAAGTGCTTCTTTTCTACTGTCAAATCCCAAAAGGGGAAACAGAATTAAGTAATGGAGCGCTCTGTAGGGGTGCTCTGGAACAAAAGCTTATTTCTTAAACTTGTGTGTCTTTAGGTAGATTTCTTAAGCTTTGATGTGTGCTGCAGATGGAGAGGCAGCAAATGGGATAAAACTGCTGAATCCCCACTGAGGGAGCAGCTGGCCTGGATGGATGAGGTGGATTAGTTATTTTACAACATCTTTAGATGTGGCTGCGCTGTGGGGTTTTTCAGTCCTCTCTCCTCTTCTGGAGGGGTTTGCCATTCAAAGTTTTTTAAAAAAGCCACAAGACACTGGCTTTATTTCCACTGTGGAGGCACACAGTCCAAACCAATATCTTCTCATTATTTCAAGCCTCCTGGCAGATTATTTCACTGTCATTTGAAATAAGTTATAGACTCATTCCCAAAATGACGATGCGAAAGCAAAAATACCCAGTGTGTGAGAGACAGACTCAAACATGCACATTTCACCAAGACGTACTTTTTGTACATATGGTACTTGTTTAAATGTGAGTGGGTTGCAGTCGTATGAAGGAATTAGGACAGTTTACAACAGCATATTTGTCTAACATATTTGGACAAATGTTCTTGCTACTGTAAAAAGACAAAAAAAATCCTTCAATCAATAAAAACAAATAACCTTCTGTAAAATGTAATGAAAATGTTTTTTTCTGGTGAGGAATAAATTAGGACTCTGTACGCTCATTCTCACTTCACATGAGGAAAAATCACAGACGTATCACATCTGGGTGGACATGATTCGAGCATAATCTGTTAAAAGTTTGGACATTTTGTTTGGTGAGCTTCTGGTTGTTGAAGAAAGAATGAACACTGGCAAAATCAAAAGACCTGCTTAAAAGAAAAAATATATATTGTAGTAGCTTTTGCATCTGATAAGGGGTAAAATAGGGTTCAAAAATGTTTTGAAATCTGTCTTTGTATTGAATGGAACGTAGTAAGTAGATAAACAATTGCCCAGGTTTGGCACTCAAAGCTAGTTTGGCCTGAAAGCAAACCACAGAATCCTTGAAAAGTCCCTTAAAAAATGTAAAAGTTGTGAAATTTGTGCAATGAATATCTGAAGTGATCAACTATAAAAGCTTTTAGTGGAGCTCTAACAAACTCTTAATCATATTTTTTAAATTTTGGATATTAGAACATTCAAGAAAATGAGAAAGTGTGGTGGTCAGTGTCCAGTTAAGCATGATGAGTCTAAATTATTTAAAAGTCAAAAAGTTAGGTGTAACAATTTTAAGTCAAGTGAATCAGAAGCAAGTGGAGAGACGATAAGACAGAGTTTTGTGATCACACCTCTTAGTCCCAGGTAAAAGATATGCAGCTGGATTCAGATCAGAGTGCAAACACTGCAGACAGAGTGGATCCTGAGAGAAAAAAAATAGCATCATATATGTGTAGACAAAACATTAAGACTGCATGCATAACTTCCCATAGGTGTTTTGCAAAGGAGATATAGTTTCACATTTTTGATGGTTCTTAAATGGTTAAAACTTGACTTTTTGCCAAATATTTATCTACTTTTCTGATTGGAAAGAACTG
>CAEFZY010057856.1:0-44531 GCA_903066815.1 Brachyrhaphis roseni
GGGGGGGGGGGGGGGGGGGGGGGGGGGGTGGGGGGTGTGTGTTGGGGTGGGGGGGGGGGAGGGGGCGTGGGGGGGGGGGGGGGGGGGGGGGGGAATGGGAGGACGGACCGTGAAACTAGGAACGAATTGGGGAAAAAAGGTGCCACTTAACATGGCATATGGCACTTTTCTTAGAGAGCGGGACGCTGACACCTACAAATTGACAATTTCATAGCAATTTCAGAGTTACTTTAGCCCCACACGATGGTGCCTCGATTAGCACCATTTTAGATCGACACAATCCACAGGGCAATGTTGCTCTTCTAAACATACAGCGGCAAAATGTTTAGTTGGTGACCATATTTATTTCATTTCTATCATGTTAGAAAGTTTCTACCCTGTGTAACATTTTGACAACTTACACTGCACAGAGAAAATGTAACTATCTACTTTACAGTGTGTTGTAATTCTAATAATTCTAAATGTCTACTTTTAATGTAAAAAGCACCTCCAGTATCTAATCTAAGATTTAAGAAAAACGTGTTGGCTCTGAGAACTGCTGCAGCCACAGATAAGTTATATGTTTAATAAATAATGCTGTTCTTCATTTTGTTTTTCTTTCTTTTTTTTTTTTTTTTTGCGTTTTTGCTGATACAGCATACATTTTTTCTTCTAATAGGAAATATAGAGCGAGGAAAATCGCAGGAACGCCCCGCGGCTTTTCACTTGTACCTTTCTGTTTCCCACTTTTGAGCAGATAAAGGGAAAAGTCCTGGGAAAGGATCGAGCTGCAATTGGTCCATCATTTTAGGTTAAAAAAAAAAAAAAAGAAAAAAAAACATTTTAGGATACCAAAGGCAATTTGTGTTTGGTGATCATAAGATCACCAAACGCAAGATTATTTTGGCATAAAATAATCTTCTTGTAATTCAACAGACATGGATCCCTGTACATGTAATTTTATTAACTCGATTGTTTACATTTTTCTTCTGAATGCTTAAGTATAAAATGTATTTCGGTTTTTTTCTTCTTTTTCTAAGCAAAAGCTTAAAAAAAATCATTAAGTAGGGCCTATACCAATATTACCATGTATTACAATTCTGTAATTCTGTGCTCTAAAGCTGTTATATTTTGTCTCTGCATTAAATTTCTATAATCACCAGCTAAGAAACATCATTGATGTGTAAAATAAACCATCCTGGCTCCAGTAGAGTGCCCTGCGGGATCCCATAATACCTGAATTTTCCAATTTGTCTTGTGAAAACTGTGAAACAGGCATTCAAACGCTTTAGTCTCAGTTTATTTTGGCATTTATTTCCATGAACAACAAATTTAAACTAGACATTTAAAACACACGGCTTTCATAATTATGACACCATACGTCATTAAAGTCCAAATTCAGAAGACATCTAAAAGATAAAGTAATTTCATCATCATATCGTTACTTAAAATCAAACGTTGCTCTTGTGGCTGTCGCCTTACGCGCGGCTGAATGCAGCGCACCAAAATCTGCTCAGGCATTCTCATTCAAATCCTGCTCTGTTCCTTCAGAGTAAATGGCAGATGTTTTGCAATTCAAGACGCATCAATGCCCATGTGCTTCAGTCTTTAACAATGGCGAACTCCTTTAGTCAAGCTCTTGTGTCTTTCATTTCAGGGGCCAACAAAGGGCTTCATCCTCCAGCGCAGTTATAAAGTTACTTTCCTGGTCAGTTCATTTCGGCCCTTGAGAGAAAAAAAGAAAAAAACCTTAAGCGATGTTAATGTGCGGCCTCTGCTCCTTTCATGCGCACACAGGAGAACAGCGGCCTTTGTGTCGCCACTCCAAAATAAGAAGTCTTTAAATAACCCGGGGAGCAGTCCATAGAAATTCATGAGGCTATTTTTTTTTTCTATTTGATGTTTGATCAGAGTTTCGCCAACACGTCCGTCGCGTGGCTTCTCCTGAAATCCTTCAAATATTTTCAGGTTTTTTTTCTCCCAGCCCACCTGTTCATGTACCTGCTCTCTCTCTCTCTCTCTCTCTCTCTCTCTCTCTCTCTGTCTTTCTTTCTCTCTATTTTTTTTCTTGTACTGAAGTCCTGGTGTGCACAATGAGGGTTTGGTCACACCTCGAGTTCAGCTCAATGGAAGGCGGTTCATCGATTTGCTGCGCTCTCCGTGAGCCAAATTATGACCCAAAGTTTGCGTATGTTTTACCAGTGTCCTGAAAACATATAATAAGCTAAAACTTTTATAAAATACTTGATGAATAAATATTTTTTAAAGGTTTGTTTGTTTTTGGAGAACATAATGCTGCTAATTGATGAGGCCTAAAAATGGCCTCTAATAAATGGACAATGGGTTTAAAGGGGAATTTAAAAAATGACCATTGTTCTTTTTATTAAAGACATAACTTTGCATGAAACCCGATGTTTTATTGTATGCCAGGTAAGTATTTTCCAGATCTAAATAAAAATATAGAGTGAGATGTATAGATTGGGGGAAATATTTGGACTTCTTGACATTTTCTTCATCCAATCATTCCATCCGTTTATCCATCCGCCCGATACGTTGTCGAGGACGTTTAATGCAAATTCTATGTTGAGGGAAGCAAGGATAAATATTGCTCTTTGGGTTGGAAAGGCTGCCAGCCCCTGGTGTTAAGAGCCACCTTGGTTTCATGCTTTCTGCTAAAATCTTTGCTTTGGTCCATTAATGACTGTCGGGGCTTCGCCTGTAGCCATTGACTTGCAGATGCATCACTTTCTTTTCAGCGGGGAAGCAGTTTATTGCAGTAATTGCATAATTGACGCACTAATTGTTGTTAACAAGTTCCCCAATAGTCCAATTATTACAGCGGGTTTTTGTCGCGTCTCCTCCGGCGGGAATCCATGACAAAGGTCCGGTCGGGTTAATGAATGACCCGCGGCTGAAAAGTGACAGTGGGAGAAAAGGTCCGATCCCTTTTATAAACACACACCTAGCGTGTCATTTAATGGCACTCGCATTATTGTCTCCATTTGACGCACACGTTTCTTGCTGCGCTTTTCTTATGGATAGATGTGGCGCAACGTGGAAGAACTGCAAGAGATTTTTTTTCTTCTTCTTCTTCAAGCGTCCTGCAGTCATCTGCCACAGGGCACGCTTTAGAAACGTTCACTAATAGTAACCCAACACTAATTTCAATTAAAGCGAGTAATCAGAGGTGAAGCCTATCATTAGGGGTGCAAAAAATTATGGGGATGGAAAAAAAAAAAAAAAAACAAGAGAGGCGACAAGTGCCTTTAGGACTGCACGTCAAAATCAACTCTCCACGGTGCTGTGCGGGAAAAAATAAAATAAACAGGCGTGAAAACGATGATGATGAGCCGCAACGCCGGGACAAAAGACACCAGAGAGGCTTCATAGACCAGAGCATCCCGAACAGATTTCATACTGAGTTATAGAGTCACAGCCTTGGCGGGCAATTTCTCGGTTTTTATTCAATTAGTATTTATATTAAAAAAAAGAAAAAGGAAAAAAAAAAGACCGACAACCCCATGCACCAGTCTCTAAAGTGGGATTTGATTGAAGCTTCGATCTATCGAGTCCCATACAGAAATAGAAATGTTCTAGACTGAAAACTATTGGTTTTAAAAATACAGAAACTCTTACGAATCTATTCATGTTGCAAGGAGAGGAACGTCTTTGATCCCATAAACCCCATAAACTGATCTTCATTTACTTGAGTAGAAAATAAGAAATGGTTTATGATTAATGGCTAATGTGCAGTTAGGCTTTGTGTCTCTTTTAAAATGTTTAGCAGAGTTAAATCAACAAAATTTAACTCTGCTAAGGTATCAAAATGACATTATAATACAACTATTGTTGAACGCGTTTGTGGAATTTTTTACAGTGCAGTCTAGCCGGGAATTAAAGCCAAATCAAAATAAAACATAGTTCTCCTTATGCCCCTTTGCGAACATTGGCACCACGACTCTAAACTTTGGCACTGCAAATGAGAAGGCATCTATAATCTCAGACACATTTGAGTATTGTCTTGTGTGTGCGCACGCAGGACGCGCACTGAGCCTCCTTGAGCCTGAAGTCAGCGCATTGTTTCAAACGGCACGGCTTTCCCAAGAGTTAACCCTTTTCAGAGAGCAGTGTGGCAAATCGGGAGGCGAGAGTCTAAGGACGAGGGGGCGGCCCGCAATTCTCCTCGGTGCCTCACCGAACCCGCATGACACGCAGACAAAAAACTGCTGACGCACAAAAACCAAAGAATCCGAAAAGTCCCAAAGAAATGAGAAAACGTCCGTAAAGTTCACGTTTCACTTTCCAACTTAAGCAGGTGTTGTGTTTGTTTATTTTTTGTCGTTTCTACTGTTTGGTGTAAAGCAAAGGAGTTTGACTGATAACAGCATTCTTCGGGTTCAGAAGTTTTTTTTTGTTTTTTTTTACAATCAGCGCGCACCAGAAAATCAGAATCTTGTGTGGACATGGTGGGGAATTATCACGGTGCTGCCTGGAACCAGGTGGCGTGAAACTCACACATAAAAGCCTGAATGCAAGAGTCAACACTTCCCTCTCTACTCTCCAAGAGCAACCCTTATGGTTATCTTTATCATTTTTACGCTTCTCTGTGTTTTTTTTTTTTTTTTTTCTCGCGCCCCCACACGTTGACTTTTGGACGTGCGCAGATAAACATACAGTAGCAGACCGACCTTCAATCTGCCTGCTAGATTTGTAGACCGCTTTTGCTACCGAAACTGTTTGACAGACCCAAAATGCTGCGTCTATTTCATATAAACTCGGGCTTTACTCGTGTGAGTAAAGTTTGTGTTACTTTTCCATTGGTTTGCACAACCTGCTGAATAAAATCCTCCGCAATTATGCGCAAAAAATACCGAATCTTGCACAAGACGGGAATAGTCATGTGTGCCACAAACATTAATGGAAAAGGTTAAAGACAGAAGGCATGGAGGCATTGTTTAGACAAAGTCACGAGAATACCCGTTTGCAGCTTGAAAAAACGTAAAGACGCTCTGCGTTACCAACACTAACAGTGAACCTAAGTATTGCATTTGCAAAACACAGTTTGTGGTGGAAAAGTTAAGCTGCACATGGCCTGTAACTCTCACTATAAAATGTTGTGGTGGTATCATCATGCTGTGGGGATGGGTTTTATTTTTCTGCGCGTGGAACAAAAAAAAAACACACACAAATCAGTTTCTGGAAGTTCAGCGTTGGAATATCTTGTAGTTGTGAATGCAGCACAAAGCGGTTCCACGAATTATTGAATTTGGGAAGCTGAATATAATGTGAGATCTTCATTGTTACTTTAAAAAGGCTTTAATATTAATTCTTTATCTTGAGCGTCGTATACAATTCAAACAAAACACACTCAGGATGTGGAGCGAGGAGAGAAAAAAAACACACAATAAAGTTAAATATAGGCAATCATTCTTGCTTGAGTATGCCAATAAATTAAAACAGTTTTTAAAATGTTTGCTGTTCTTGTTGTGTTGGTCTGCAGCGGTGGTTGGCTCATGCTGGTGAATGACGCCATTGATGCTCATTTGAGCGCAGGAGACAGGCGGGATGGTTTGTATTGACATGTTAAGTGGGTGCTCCTATAAAAGCTTCCCCGCTCAGGGCAGCGGAGAGGGAAAGAAATTCACTTCAAGCAGAGTAAATCAAAAATCTGGACTAAAAAAAAAAAAGAATGGTGGCAACATCAGAATGTGGTGAAAAGAGCAAATCCGGAAACAAGGTACAGATACAAGGAAACTCGATGAATGGGGGGGACGTAAAGAGAAATGAACCTAAGCCTGACCTCCTGACCTCTTTACAGGTTTCAAAACCTCTCATGGAGAAGAAGCGAAGAGCGCGGATAAACCAGTGTCTGGACGAGTTGAAGTCGCTTCTGGAGAGCCACTACAGCAGCAGTGTGAGTGCGGACGACTAGTCTGGGCTTTTTAAAAGGTGTAACTTTACCCGAGTGACCCAAACGTGATGGTTTCCATCAAACTGTTTCCTCAGATTCGAAAGCGCAAGCTGGAGAAAGCCGACATCTTGGAGCTCACGGTGAAACATCTGAGGAACCTCCAAAAGATTCAGAGCAGTGAGTTGCTGACTTAATTTGGGTTATTAAAGCAGCAAAAACGTGTTTCTGTAAATTATTGTTCTTTTCTTTCCACCTCGATATTTGCTGCAGTGTCCGCCGGTGCTTCTGAGTTTCCTGATTACCAGCTGGGCTTCCGGAACTGCCTGGCAAACGTCAACCAGTACCTGCTGCTGGCTGGTCACCTGAACGGAAGTGAGCGCTGGACGATGTCGCAGCTCTCGAACAAGCTGTGTCGCTCTCGGCGGAGAGGTGAGGCGTCCAGCACCACGGACAGCGACCCGAGCCAAACTGAGGCGGCCGCGGAGGAGGAGGAGGAGGAGGAAGAGGCGGGGAGGCTTCGGCTGCCGAGCGCAAATGGACACGGAGGAGAGAGGAACCCGACCAGATCTGCAATGCCGAAACTCCGAACGGCTCACACGGTTTCTTGTTTAGCCGTCGACGATACGAACAAGTTATTTGACGCCAAACAGACCCGTGTTTTTGCGCAGAAAGCTCCCACGGGAAGCATAGAGACGCAAAGCAGCCGTCACAGGAGCCCGGAGTGCGCCAGTCCGCGGCTTGACGCTGGGAACACGGAGCGCCATGTGTGGCGGCCCTGGTGACGCTGCTGGGAAACTCACTCACTGAATGTTTATAATTGCACTGTAGATTTTCACCACTGTGTTATTAAGCTCACTTATGTATTATTTTATTAATAAAACTGTCGAAATATTGACTGACTTGCTCATGTAACTTGGAGATAAGAAGAGAAAAATGATAAAACTTTGACCAAACATAATTTTTTTGTTTGTTTTTTGTTGTTTTTTTTATTATGCTGGTTTTAGTTTATTGTGCAAAAGCTTTACAAAAAGAAGGAAAAAAAAGACATTTCGGGCCTTTATTAGCCGAGTCATAAAATCACTTATTTGGATGTCATAAAAATCATGAGAATATTTTAAAAGGGTGAACACCAATAAACATAAACAGCTGTACTCTGTTGTGATCAAGTCCCTTAATTCCAGGGTCGTATTTTCCACAGAGCCACACAGCAACACAAAGTGAAAACTGGACGTCCCAAATTCTGAAAAGAAAGACAAACCGAACTAAAAGATGTCAAATATCTAAAAAGAAAAGAAAATAAAGTTTCCTGCGTCTACAGAGAAGATAAAAAGCTGTTGCAGTTTCCTCAGTAATTCACTGGGTAATTCATGCAACTGTAATTGATCACCTAAAAGACAGTTAAATGGTATCCAATTAAATTCAAAATAATCATTACATTTGTTTTCCTATCACTCATTAAGGTGGATCTAAACTTAAACTCTCAGTTAAAACTAGATCCAAGCTTAAGTTTGAATTGACGCTGAAGTCTTATAACAGTTTTTTTTTTTTTTTTTTACTTTTACGTTTTCAATCATGATCTAACCAATGATTTATTTATTTATTTTTTTGTAAAGAAATCAATATCTAGTACCATCTAGACCCATTTCAAAATAACATGCTTGATTAAGATTTAAATAATTCCCTCCAAAATTGAGTTTTACAGTGATTCACCAAAGGTTACACTTGAAACTGAAACAAAACCGGGACAAATTCAATAAAAATACGAAGAATTAAACAAAACATGACGAAAACCAGATGTGTCACAAAATGAATTAAAATATAACAAAGATTATTTAAAAAAAAAAAAAAAGATGTGTGAGGTAAAGAAAACAGAAAGAAATCCACTAAGATCAGGATATTGGAAAACATCATCAAAATTCACAGTTTCAGGGTTTTCATTCATTTTCACAGCTCTTCTGGAGTCCCTTTTTTTTCTTTTCCTTCTCAAAAGTATGACATGAAACGCATCGGACGTGGACGCTCTGCTTCATTCTTCTCCACTTTCACGCATAAGTACCGAAACAGCAGCGGGGAAATCGGACGCTTGTCGGACAGCGTGGCGATTTTCTGCTATAAGCTGCGAATTACACGCCAGGATCCTTCATCAAAGTCCACAGGAGCTGGAGACGGTGGCTGCAGGAAAATGACGCATATAATCCCAGACTCCACAGATTTGGTTGCACATTGAGTAAGATCAACATTTTAAAACTAAGGGCGGAACAAGTGTAGACTAGCAGTTGTGTTTTTACAAGTGAACAAAAGTTTGATATTTATGCAGTCGTAAATATTTCTGCATTCTGACGCAAAAAATGCGCAACATAGTCTTGTCATATTCCAGTGTGTCATTTCGTGGAGTTTGAGTCAATATTTAAAACCAGATTATATTGTGTACGTGTAAATGCAACAGTACAAAAAAAAAAAAAAAAAAATCAACCTGATGCAAGATGACTGCGGTCTGCAGGTGTTTTTAACACAGTAGATTAATCAGTCTGCGCCCATAAAGCGCTCTTTAGTTTTCCCCCGCTGCTTGGGCCGGGCTGTCGTAAAGCGCCTCTCTATCCTGGGAAGGATGGCACCTTACAGCGAGGAGAATCGCAGAAACGCCCACAAGCGCTTTCAAATGGCGCAAACTGCAGTAACGCATCTGCCTCCCACACGAAGCTTGTTCCTAATAAAACAGGACATGGAAAAGTAGAACCAGTTATTTCAAACCAAAAATATTGAAATGTACTTGTCATTTCAAGTAATATATCCGTTGTTCGAACCCTTTATTGACTGGTTCGTCCCCTAAAAACTCAGCCTGGAAAGCTCGCATCATCAAAGTCAAAGCTGCTCTGCTAATAAGACCTCTGGGGGCCAGAGGCGCAAGGAAAGTTTGTTTAATGCGACAAAGGGAGTGTCACGTGACGAGCGCACTGAATGCACTTCAATTTTTTTCTAAGGACTTCTATGAACTCTTCCACACATTGTTTCACTCTCCAAGTTTGCGCCACCAGAATAGGGACGCACATGAGAACTGAAGGGAGGCAGAGAATCCTCTATTAGCATGAGACTGAGGTCAGCCGGGCGGAATTAATGGGCCAGACGTGGATGAAGTGCGCTCCAGACGCTCCTTTCTGTGGCCTGTTGCGGATAAACGATGCCCGTCATGACGGGTAATGACGACACAGGGTTTATGACTCATCCATACATCGGGAGCAGAGAGTAATGATGACTTTCAGTTCCAGGTTGGTTCCAGCTGCAGAGCATAGGATTACTACACCACCTGGCTATAGATTCAATAGTATTTTACATTTCTATCAGAATCATATCTAAATCAGTAATTTAGATTAATAACCTGTGATATAGTTTATGCCCATCATGCAAACTGATCCCCCACAGAGGACCGCTAAAGCAGTTTTCTTGTCTGGCATATTTCAGTGTTACTCCATACACTGCCACCTACAGGGCAGTCAGTGCAAATTCACCAAAATGCTTTCAAGTCCACTCGGCCAGCAGTCAGTTAGAAATGTCTGAAACGATGAGACAGAAGCATAAACAGAGAAAAGGCCAACAAATCATTGAAAATATATTTTTTTCTCCCATTGCGCAGAACAACATGAAAATAGCTGGTTATATGTATCACTTAAAGCACTTCAAACTACAATCACACTCGCATTTGCACACGCATGCATACACCAACACACAGATGAGCAGGCAAGATGGGGATTAGGTACCTTGTTCAGGACATCCACACAACAGGAGAAAGCTCAATTCAAACCAGTCGCTTTGTATGCGTAAACTTTAAATTATTAGCTTTTGCGGAACATCTATTTGTACGTCCTTGTTGTTCACCTGCCTGATCATTCTTCTTCTTTGGCAAGTGTGTCTAAAAAAATATTGCTTTTTTTATGAATAAATATATAAAAAACAAACTTTCAATGTTTTTAATATTATTAATATTCCATAGTTTAATCATTGAAATACATGCCTGGAAAGGAAGTTTGTGTCCTCAATGAAAAATTAAGCCGAAATGACTGTCTCAAAAAAAGATGATTACCCTTACAGTTATCTTCAGAGAACATGACGGCGTAACCTGTGTTTGAAGTTTAGGAACAATTCCTTTAGGACTGACTGGTGTCCAGCATCACATTATGTAAAAGCCAAACTCTGCATATTCAGAAAAAATATTACAAACTATTGAGGATGTTGGAGGAAGAGGGATCATCTGGGCTTGTAATCGTGACAACTAAACATTGTTGAGTCAAATTAATAAGAGAAGTCTCATGGAACAGAAAATGAACACAAGCGTGGCACCTAATGTACAGTTGAATGGAGGAAAAAGAAAAATATGAAGTCTAGACCTCGATCCAAACTGTAATTGGTTTTACAATCCTCACATTCTATATGATAAGATTGCTTTAAAAATGCAAGTTTTGAAAGATATGCAAGTACTTTGGCCAAGGTCCTCACTATGTTAAGAAAATCATTTTATTGGCTAATACTTAATACCCTTCAAAATGGATTTTTACAGTGTACCACCAAAGGCTGGATCTGAAAGTGTAAAAAGTCCTGAAATTGTAACAAAATGGAGACCAAGACAGAACAAAACAGAAAATAACGAACAAAATGAATTAAAATATAGATTAGGAAAGAGGTGTAAGGTATGAGAAAAAAGAAATTCATTAAGACGCACAAAAAAAAATTATTAAAGACATTTGATTAAAACAGCTAAAAATTAAGACATTCCTTATTTTTTCGCCAGTGTTTAAAGCATTCCAAGATTTTATGTTTATCCAGACTTTAGAAAGCAGACACTAATCATCAGATCAACAGTTTCCACCTAAATCCAGTGAACACACACTAGAACGATTCTACACGCAAACTCGTAGGTGTTTTCATGTGAATTTAATCAGTCATATCATGTTAAAGTCATCAACTCAACAAAAAAAACTAACATTTAACGTCATTCGTATTTCAGTAATAAACTTTTGAATATGTCACAAAAAATGTTTAATATTGTAGATACAACAAAATGAAAAAAAATGTATATATACCTATACCACAGCAAAATATGACTGTGCAAGGTGATTTGCTTCCCAAAGAAAACATGTTTAAGCAAAGCTGTTTGACTGAATAGTCTGACATTGGTAAGAAACACTCAAAATTTTAACTAAGCTGCTGTTAAAAAAAAAAGCATAAAGCATAAATGCCCAATACGTGCTACTTTATTCATTTGGACGGTGATGGTAAAACAAAAAAACTAATTTTATGACAAATATAGGTGCAAAAGGGGATCATTTCAGTTCTTCATGCCTACTTAATAAGCTGCACTTTATTAGTGCAAATACATTCACATTCACAGTTACCATCCACAAGCACCCAAAGCTCCCAACTGGGTCTTCTACTTACTGTCTTCATTGCATTATTTTAGCAAATGATCACTTTGGAAGAGATTAAAAGTAGTTTGTTGTTTTAATAGGAATTTGTGCAGAAACACATGGTTGATCTTTAGTAAAGGTGTTGCTATGTTAGAAATTATTGTGCATTTTACTTTCTGAAAATTTTAATTTAAAATAAGAAATGTAGATCATCAAGTCACTTGTGAAAGTATTCCTTCCCCTTGAGGATTTTTAAAGATACCTTACCACATTACAACCACAGAAGTAAACTTAGTTGTATGAAATTTTGTCCACCAGATCAACACAAAGTAGTGCGTAAATGTTAAGCGGATGGACAATAACTCGCATTTTTTTCAATTTCTGTTACATGAATTATAATCTAAACATTTGGTATACATTTCAGGTGCCTTAATAATTTGACACCCGTAAGTAAAATCCAGCGCTCCTAGCTGCCTTCAGAAGAAGACTGCAGATTGAGAAGAAGAACAGTAATGTCTAAAGAAAGTCTTGTTCAGACGGGAACTAATTAGATTTTTACCTTTTTTGTTTTACTTGTGTGCAAAACACCATTTGTGGCAGAAGATTAACACATCATGTGCTGCTGAACACACAATCTTCACAGTGAAACGTTACGGTGGCGGCATTATGCTGTGGGAGCGTTTTACCTCAAGATGCATGGTGCTAAAAACACGGCAGTCCAGGAGGAAAATCTTCGCACGTTTGGCCTTCCTGTTGGTCTTTCATAAAATAATAAAATACACTGAGGTTTGTGGTTGTAATGAGATAAAATGTGAGATATCTCTAGGGATAGTCTCTGCAAGGTGCTATAGCATCCCTCTAAAGAATTATAGGGGTTTACTCTGATTTAATCTTCACTTTGTTTTTGCAGAGCCCAGTCAATTAAGCAAAAGAAACATTAGCCTGACAAAGCCCATTCATTTTCACATGTCACCCAGCAGAACCAGGCCACTTATAAGCTGAATTTTAGTTCCAATTTATGGTTCATAATTTGTGCTTTTGAACTTTTTAAATTTATGTGAAATAACTAAATGTATAGTGCATCTGAATCAAAGCGTGGTGTGAAGTCAGATTATTGAGGATCAGCAGGGGGAGTAGAAAACACAATTTGCATATTTGTCTTAAAAGCTGTTTGTTATGTAATGAGCTACATCTGTGCCTCATTATCACCAAAGTCAAGTAAGATAAACCTTTGGGAAGAAATATTTCATATAAACAGAAATACCCAAAAACATAAATAGCCAATGTTTTTCATATTTACATAACATCTGGATTCTATTTTAAAAATAACTCTTTTCTTTTTTTATAAAGGATGGGTCTTCACGTTTTCAAAAGATCACAGAAACCGTTAATTAGGCAAATAATGGAGAGGGATTAAAACTTATTTTCCATTTTATGTGAAAAATGTTTTATAAAAGGTTTTATGTGGTGACTGGTAATTTAAAAACGAAAGAAGTTGAAATGACTCCTGCACTTAAGCAAAGCTGAAGGAAAATGTACGGTATTCAGGAAAGCTTGTGTTCGTACCACACAACAAAAACACATTACAAAAAATAAAACACAACTCAAGTTCAAGATTTTAAAAGTAGACAAAAGAAAACATAATAAAAAAAATCCTTACCAATGCACATGAAAATATTTTATCCTCCTATAAGAGCCAAACAACATAAACAAGGTTCAGGAATGATCACACCAATTAAAAATAGTTCCCTTGTGTCAGTGCTGGCAGAAAAGTGTTTGTCACTGAAGATTTTGCGTTGTGACACATAAATAGCTGGATTTTTCAATATTGTCACCAGCCCACACATGAAATCAAGGCCCAGTCAAAAAATAGGTCCAAAGTTCCTAAGGCCATCTAGGATTAGCAGATGCTGATCTCTGGTAGGTAAGAAAACTGAATAATGGCACGAGTAAAAAGGTCGATATGTTCCAGCCTGTCACTTTTCTTAACTCACTGAGGTTTTCAATTAGATATTAGGTCCTACTATTTATATCAACATGGGTGCTTCGCTTCAGGTGGTGGAGCCAACAGAATCAGAGTGAAAGGTAATGTATCCCGAGGACGATGCTGAAGGTGTGCTTAGGAAACTGTTTGTGCTGCCTTTACTCTCAGCCTTGCTGAGGTGCTTTTGCTTCAGCCAATCAGCTCCAGCATTGGACACGGCACATTCACCTGTCCTGTGCCTGCTGCCAGAGTGCCCTGCAGTCCTCTCTCTGCGTCGGGGAGAGCCCCCTCTGTCCTGCTGTCCCCCGTCACGTTGGCCTTTACTGCAGCCCTTCCCTGAGCCACAAGCCCCGTGGCTCATCTTACCAGGGGACCGGTCCGGTTTGGGGGAGCCCTCTGGCGAGTTGCCCCGGCTGCTGCTGCTCCTCTTGTGCTCCGAGGTCCGCCTGAGTGCCTGGGGCTCCCGCTCAAAATCTGTGAGTGGAAAGTGGGGAAGGATGATGGCGTGCTGCTCGTACACGTTGGGGATGAGGGAGACGGTGGACGTGCGGCGCGGGCTCCTCCTGGGGCTCGGCACGGGAGTCTCGTCTATAAAGTTAATCACCTCGTCGCGACTGAAGCACCGCAGCTCGTCCTCGTAGCGCTCCCCGCCGCACACGATGCGGGGCAGGTGCCTGAGGGAGTGCATGCTGTCCTCAGATCGCCGCCGCTTGCGGTGAGGGTGGTGATGATAGTGGCTCTCCTCGTGGTAGGAGACCAGGCTGCTCCTGCGCCTCTCGCGGCGCGGCAAGGTGGAGCTGTAGTGGGCAGTCACTATCACGTCCTCGGTGGAGCCCCATCGATGCAGGTATGAGGGGATCTGGTCGCTGGTCCACATGTCTGTTTCGTCGTGGGAGTATCTTCTTGTAGGGGGCACCTGGAGGAAAGACACAAAACAAACCTTTCATAATAAAGACTGATACATTAAAATGCATAAAATATAACACTGGTTACAAAAAATATGGTAAACATGCTATGTATCATTATCATCCTTGTCAATAATATAGATTAATACATGTAGGATTTATCGGCTTTATGTAAAGATTTAGTGCAACCTAGATTTTTATTAGTGCTAATTCAATTTTTAGAGGCTATTTACTGTGGTCAGTGGAGAAAGAAATGAAGCAAAAACAACTTACATTCTGCATAGCGCCCTGACTCAAAATTAAATCCCACATGTAACAATTTCAAGCTTCTATTTCCTCATTTTAAGAGAAATTTTTAGCATAAAGTTATTCTGTTTCTATAATCTTATCTTATAAAGGTTTCCTACTTGTTATACTCACATTGTGTTCTGACAACTATTCAAAGACAGTGGGTTTGTCAGGATCACGTCAAGAGCCTCAAGACTGATATCAGTCTGCCCCCCTGTGGCGTCTTTCAGTAAATGCAGAGAATTAAACAGCAGACGATACAGTAGCATTGAACTCTAAAGGTGAGAGAGCTGGACAGCAGAGGGCAGCACAAGCTTTAGAATGAGTGAAGATGCAGGACGGACAGGGGAACATGGACACACAGCAAATAAAGCCAAAGAGGCTTTATTCTGCTAATCAGACACCTTGCAGTTGTGAAGCTCAGGCTACATTTAATCGAAATCAGAAGGATTTGTAGACACAGGTCACACTTTATCTACTTCGGAAACAATGTAATAAAGTTGATTGAGTCAAAGTTCAGTCAGTCATCCTGTAACTGAAACAACAAGTTTACGTTTTCTTCTTTGCAGCCACACACAAAGATCAACACAGTCTAATACAACTACACAGCAAAATAGATCTACTGATGTAAACAAAGGACAAAAGATGATGGACGGGGCACCGAGTTGGTATAATGGAGTGATGGCTACTGTATACATCTCTGTTTGATGACGTCTTAACCACAGTCAGGTTAAAAACACATTAAATGTTGCGTTTGAAGTGTCCATCTTTTATGTTGGACATCTGATGTATTGGGCCAATTTAAAGAAATTGATTTGCAGTAAAGATATGTATAAAATGGACTTCAAGATACTTTTTCTTTTCAATTTTTACTGAATAACACAAAGATGACACAGTACTACTGTCAGATGCTTTGCACGAGGTAATATTGTATGGTTGGGAATTGCTGACTTTGACGTTACATATCCCCACTACAGTCTTTTAGGACAGTTCAAACTATGATTACTTTAAACCACGTTAAGGTAATATGAAATCAGAGAGGGTAAAAGGCTATTTTCAAAATGGAGCCAATGTCTGAATCAAAGCAATATTTTAATTCTGAATTTGTTGAACTGCCCTGGAAGGCTGCGAGTTCCAGCTTTATTGCAGATGCAGGTTGAAAATGAGCTTTTTCACAGCTCTTCATCTGACTGGGATGGGAAACTGGATTGAATGAACACAATGCTATTTTTTTTGCAGAACATGAGTGGACATTTATATCGCTTGAGGAAAATCCTGAAATGTAGAAGGTAAGTCAATTACTGCACTCTTACCCTCTTCCACAATATTGTAATGTTGTTTGTAAGTTCATGACTAGGACATAGTACTTGGTAAATGAAGAACAGTTAATGTATTGATGGGACTACTGATGGTCATATTTACCAAACATTAGTCAGCGTGAGAGTATTTTAGATTCACCCTAGGAAAACAAAAAAAAAAAAGGCCAAAAAAAACTTGCTGCAAATCAGAGAGAAAGCATCACAATTATTACCATTTCAATCAAGCTGCTGCAAAGGCATATAAGGCCACTTCACCATGCATTCAATAATAAAGTTAAATTAATTCAACTGATAAAAAAAAAAAAAAAGAAATGAAGGAAATCAATAAATATACCTGCAAATACTGCATTTTATCTTCCTGTTGTTCCCTCAATGGATACCCTTGCAGAACCCCCCTTTCTAAGGTTGAGAACTCAAACTTGGCATTACGGTCTATCGTCACGATTTCAGGCGCCAAGCTATAGTCATATGGTCTGTCATATATTAAGTCGGCATGAATTCCTCCATCTTGGCTGTTTTCTGCAAAGTGCAGAAAAGCACGAGCGTCAGGATTAGAGAGCAACGAATTCCATACATCAGACAGACAGACAGACAGACAGACAAACAGACGAATAGAAAGGAGAAACAAGTTCAATCGGTCTCTGATTTGTTGACTTCTCCTATGTGTGTTCTCAGGAATGTAAGCTATAAGCAAAGAACCAAGCAGATATAGCCAAGGAATTGCTTGTGAAATTCAAAACCAAAACCAGAATTGTTGCACTTTTTTAAGTCTTTTCTTTTTATTCTAACACAATAATGTGTTTATGTTCACAACAAATCAATTGAAGATGGGTATAAAATGATCTTGAGGATAAATGTTGGCCAAATGGATGGAGGATGAAAGTTGCTATTTGCACAGGCAGCTTTGCATGCAAAGTTAGTAGCTTTGGGAAACAGGAAACAGTTCTTATACATACAACTGTGATGAGTTATACATGGCAAGCCCTCTGGAAAAAAGAAAAACAAAACAAAACAGAGAACTGGGAGTGTTAATTATCACACAGAATATGAACTGCCTTGTGTTTTTAATGGCACCCTTTGGACAATTTTCAGCTCTGAGGAAAGGTGTCAAAAAGAGAAAAAGGGTCAGAAGGTCTAGAGGGTTAGAAACGGGGCAGGAGGGGTTCAGATACGGTTGAGTTTAAACAAAAACAGGGGGAGAAATTTTTAGCCTAGTTCATGTTTCTACCTGCTGTATGATTATCATGTGACCTCCTTTTAGAACCAGATGTTGCAGAAGTGTCTGTTTTCCTGGTGGAAATTTAAGCTGCACTGAATTCAAATGAATTAACTTGAACTGAACTGAATTAAATCGAGTTGAACAAAGTACTAAATACTTAAGTATGTTGTGAAAGAGGTAGGTTCACCATCTGTATCATGAGACTTTCTGATATTAGCCAAGTGTCGTTTAACGTGTGTGTGCCTTTAAATGACTTCAGTCAGCAAGTGACTTATCATTGCACAAATACAAAAGAAAAAGAAAAAGAAAAGAAAAAGAAAAAAAACATAAAAAAGCATTAAAAAAATCATTAATTCAATGTATTTTAGGTTTGTAACCAATACCCAATTGTTTTATTCCTGACTTGAGGGAAATATGACCATCAAAATGATATGAATATGCATCTTAACAGCATTTGGTTCACTTTCACTAAAAGCTGTCAACCGAATGAGGAATCCTTTATTCTGTTGCTCTCTCAAGAAAAACTTTCAAAGGGAGAAAAGCCCATTTTAAACCATTACAGTCAAAAGACAAACAGATTCTTTGATAAGCAATGTAGCTTCATATATCTGTAGCCGTTTTAAAGCATAAATACAGAGATCATAGAAAATAAAGTTATAAGCACTTTATAAAGCTACACAGACACTTGTCCTTTCAGTTTTTATTTCATAACAAAGGTCACATGATAAAATTTGACCTGTGACTTGAGATCATGTACAGATTAAAGAAAAGTAATAAAAGCTGCTTAAAAAGACTTATTTGCAAATGTTCTAACTTAAAAAGTACACAAAAAAAAAAAACAGGAAAAAAACTACAACTTGTGATTTTGAGAAAATAGCTTCAAAATCACAGAAATTTTCCATCAAACAGTTGCTGAAGTTTAAAGTCTTTTCAAAGAGATGGCAGAGAAAGTGCCTGTGTGACTGTTCTTTTTTGTCTGACAAGATGGAGCATGGAGCAACACATCACTGCTGCTCCGCAAAGTAATTGCTTGACAGTTTAAGTTTTCAACTATATCATGTATCGGCTTGTAATCCAGGACATTTAATCAATAACAAAAATAGAAATGTTCCCTTATTTTCTTGACTGAACGGAAATAATTTCACCTAAAGAGATTCATTTAACATTTTTCCCAGCAAATATTCTGTTTTCATTCTTTTTAGTCATGAGCAATTTGAAATACATTTTCTTTGGACTACTCTAGGCTAAAGCTGTTTAGAAATGTACGTAAAGAGCTTTCCTTCATTAATTTAGCAAGTTATCCATTAAAAAAGGCTTTAAACATCATCAACTGGGCAGGTGCAAATGAGGGAAAAACGGAGGCGGGGCAGAAGGGAGATGCCTTACAATAACTTACCCTCATCCACTTCATCGTTGGACATGATGGCGACACACTTCTCCCACACCATACGGATGTCGGCCCGGTAACGGTCGCAAGCCCAGAGGAACATGGGCAGCAAAATGGACTGAGCGATGGAGCACCACAGCACACACAGCACCATCCAGTTATAGGAGCGGTCAAACTTCAGACTGGCAAAGCTCACCACCTTTTTAGAACAAAAAGTAAAGTCTTTTACAAGTTGCAATTAGGCTTTTAATGTCACGAATAATACTACATTTTAGCAACATTCAGAAAACTGTTGAGGGGAAAAATTGAGGGAGCTGCATAAAAATACTCATATGATATTCATACTCTGGTCAGGCGTAAAGGCTGCATGACATTAGAAAATCTTGTGTTGGTGGCAATAATTGTAAATTTCATGATGACAATATCATCAGGCTATTTTCCTATTTCCTCTCTTCCTTATCTGTGCTTCCATCACTCTGTGACCTTTAGGATTTTGACCAATGTCTTTTCTGTCCACTGTGACCATCTGCCTCCTTGAGACTGTGTCTACACTAGCGTACAAAATGAAAGTTCACAAAACTTTGGAGTAGATTATTAGCCGACAATTATAGCACTCCAAATGGTCCTTTATGGTGTGACTGTCGCACAATGACACACTTGTGATATACTGTACAGTCTTATCAGACATCTATAATGACATTAGTAGATTATAAAGTTGAAGTAATGGAGCACAAACAATTTCCATCAGCATTAAAGGGACATTGCCTCATTTCAGGGTTAATATAAAAAAAGGGATTACACATAACACACAAAAACACCAATAGAAATCACAGCTTGCAGGTGATTACAATTATTAGTATTCTTTTCATGTAGAACAACAAAAACTCAATCTGTTCAACAGACTGAGAAACGTCAGCTAACATTGAACAGAGTCTCACTCATGGTGTTGTAACACTGGCCAAACCCGTCACCAAACAGCCAGCCAAGTACAGATGGCAAAACATTTTGTTCATACAACTATAAACTCCTTAGTTTATAGTTAATGAAGAGTTCAATGAGTCCTTGCACTAGCGGCCGTTCCCTCTGGGAGCTACAATAAATATTTCTAGCAGGTGCTCAGTACTGCCAGAATTAGAAAGTGATGCAGAAAAACTGTAAGTATAGACAAAACAGGCTTATAGTTTACATATAACATATCTGTTCATTTTCATCAAACATCTGTCAATTTGTTTAGAGTCATTTAGTGTGCGATTATTTTACCAAACATCAAACAGATATACACATAAATCACTTTTACATGCAACCCTGAAGTTATTGATCTTAGCATCAAAACAAATCCCATCTAGACCCGCAGATATTGTACGAGCATATGGTTTTGTTCCTGGGCTCTCTAAGGCTGGATCACTTCATGCAACTCCATATACTCCCAAACAAAGACCCAGTATATTTGTGTGTGAACAGCTTTCCATGCATTTAAATAGCTCATTAGATCAGGACCAGAAGGCTTGCTGTTTCGTTCGCTGCACTAGAAACATGATCTTTCATCAGTAATTCAACTCTATGAAACAATGTACAATGCAGTGTTGTTGTTGTAAAGTGTGCAATTATTTTTTTTAACAAAAGGAGCGGATTATCTTCAAGATAATTCAGCAAGAAGGCATTTTTAACACCGATACAGAAATAAACTATCTCAGCGTAATGCTATGCTATTGCTGTGCACTGAGAACGCTTTTCATCTCGCACCAAAAAACTGCAACACAGACTCAAAAGTATAGCCTCTTCTCATGATGACATTTGCAACAAAAAGAAGAGTGAAAATACAAATAGAGAAAAAGAAATGTTGAGCTGTTCAAATAAGAGGCCCCTTCATTTGGCTCCAGCTTAGAGGACCACAGCAAACACATGGCAGAAAATTTAGCAATGAACTGCTTTGGCTTCACGTTAAAATTACAACTTAACAAGAGAAAATAATTCAAAATATCCAAAATCCAAAGTTTCAAAATACAAATAATCTTCACAAAATGTACACATGTGAAGCAGAGGAAGAATAATCCTCGATTGAGACGCTTCAAATAAACTGATAGTACTTATAATGCTTGTTTACTTAATAGGTCTGGTAATCAGTAAGTTCTCAAAAAGGGAATTACAGCAGTATTTCTTCTGAATATACAGGAACAAATATCCATGTCCTCTTTGTGAAACACTTTGGTTCAGATAGACATGATGTGATGTTAGAAAGCTTTATGGATTATAAAAAATATTCAGCAGATGGCATACGCAGACAGACATAACCTAGCAGCATATAAACTGACCAGATTCTTGGGCCTTCTGCAGTTTTTATTGTTTTAAAAAAAAAAAGTAAATTACTGTTGGAAAGTTAATTTACCAAACTGTAACTAACTTGCTTTCAGGAGGCCAGGCTGGTTCATTGTGGAAACAAGAAAAAAAAGATGCCCGTAGCTTTCAGTAAACATCCGACTTTGAGAACTTTAAATGTCTTTTGAATAGGGAAGATGTGAAACTCATTCACTCAAGATTCAGGGATACTTTAACTCAACATTACCCAAGATTGCATAAGCAAAGTCACAATCTCTTTATATTTAATAAAAGTGCTTCAAAAAAAACAAAACTGGAAGAGATGGTTTGACAGATAAAAATAAGGGATATGCGGGAGGAAATATCCCCGGCTGTTTTGCCTGTCTGTTGAAATCAACAACTTCAGATACCATGCAGTGTGATTTATATTTATTGAATTGCATAAATCTAAACCGTTCTTGCAACTCACGGGGTAATAGTTTCCAAAGCCACATTTTCTCCTTTTTTTAGTCTCTCTGACTAACATGACTCCATTTTCCATTGAGAGCTCATATTTGGCCATCTAACCTCTTTGACCATCTAACAATAAACTCACCAGTATGGGGAAGCCAGTCAGGAAGTCATAGATGAAGACAATGCCACTGATCAGGTAAGTGATCTGCAGCGAAGTCTTCAGAGGCTCTGATCCATCAATGGATGATCTGCGCTTCCCCTGAGCATCCTCCACCACGATGGTCGGGACATTGAACTTGTTCTTGTCGGCGTTATGGCCCGCCTGGATGGAAAAGGTCTGGAAGAGAGCAATGCCGATGCAAATCACGCCCATGGCCACGCTGCCGCCGATGAGCAGCAGGAAGCACACGCCGAAGCCCAGGCCGATCTCTGTCACAATGAATCTGCAGTCGGAGGTGTAGAAGCGATCGATGGTGTCGTGCCAGCCCACTGCTGGGAGCGTGGACAGGATGAAGGACACCATCCAGATGCCCATCACTGTGTGAACCGCCTGCTTTTTGGTGTTACTCAACCTGAAAGCATAAGCAAAGAATTTTGTTTCAATTCAGCAAAGGGCTTCAGCTTAAATTGGCCATCGCTTTGTGTTCTGCTCCGTAAATCCTGCAGCTTATTAATTTAAAGCTTGTGAGCCTCGTCTTCTCAGCAAAATCTCAGAGGTATTCCTGCTAAAACTTTACCAGTTACTGTATGCCTGGAAAGCTGACAAAGGTGTACAAAACCCTGCTAACATGTTAGAGTTTGAGCAATTATTTCTAACTTATTTCAAATTTAAATCACATTTAACCTCAATCAAATGGAAGACTGAACAATCACTTGTTTGCTTAACTGTGAACACCATTAAACTAACATTTTGATGAAGCACCTTTGATTCAGTTTCAACTCTCAGGCGTCTTGTGTTCATACTTGCCATCAATTACATATAGTGAACCTGAGTAAACTAACAGCGAGACGTTCCAGACATCTGTTCTTTTTCCTTCTTGGCTGAAGCTGCATTTTGCTGAAAAGCGAACATCATTTAAATCTAGGGAGCAAAAACAATCCACAGCTTTATGCAAACACTGTTCAACAAGAAAGACTGCCACTGATAAATGGAGAAAATGTAAGGCAACAGGGACAATACAGAAAACATCCAATTGAAACTGGTCAACAAAGCTGCCAAGAGGCAGACAGCAACATTGAAATGGCTGCAGAAATGACTAACAACTTACTTATTTAGTTCTAAATGTGAAAATCTCCTTATAACAACCTGGACTTTGAATATAGCTTTCTAACTCTACTTTTTCGAGGTTTGTTTGCATTTCTAGTTATAGTAGTGTTTAGGTTTTGTGTTCCCTTTCTTAATCAGTACTTTCTCCCAAAGCCTTTCATTCCACATCTGTTCTCACATGCAAAACATTCAATAACTAAACTCCAAATGGTTTAGTTACTCCATTGTCAGATCCTCTGTTGCTGCTGAATTTCAGATTCTGCTATTGAACTGCTTCATTCATTAAACTCACTCAGCCCATGTGATTGTATTTGTGTCAGCAACATCATAGCCTCACTCTCCTGGTATCTCCATATTCTGAACTAAGGTCTGGTGTTGAAAGAGAAAGACTTTCTTCCACAGTAAGCATCCATTCCCAACTAAATCTCCCAGAACCTTTTGGGAAAATGCATTATGTCTGTTAAAACAAAACTTGAACTTTTAGCTACAATTCCTAAAGGTAAGCTTGGCACCAGAACAACACCGAACGCTTTTAAAGGATGATCGTATTAATAGTGCATATTGTGGCGGCAACATCAAATCTTGGGTTAGGTTTATTTACATGGAACAGCTTTTTGTAAAGGTGGGTGAGTTTATAAATAGTTCCAAATACCAGTCAGGATTGACCCAAAAAGTTCTCTTCTCTACAAGACACATTGCAAATCAGCATCACTGTAAGGCCAGGTGTATATCCAAGTTTATAAAAGAGCGACTTAATGAGAAGAAAATGTGAAATGGCTGAGCCAGAGATCAGCTAAATCTGACGATTAAAAATCCATTGGTTCTCCTTCAGAGGGCTGCTAAATATGATGAATTATGGGGACAAGAAATGTCCTCATATTCTGATTTATTATGAGAATGTATCCATGAAGAATATTGTCAAAATATTGCCAAGTCAGAAAAAATAACATCTTCCCACCAAATTAAATTAAATGTTGAAATTGAAAAGGTGTTTCAAGAACCAAGTGAAATATTTATAACGATCACCAATGCTCACATTTTAACAGGTGTGTGAACAAGGAGGTAGACATGTTTTTCAAAAAGGTTCAACACAGGGAACCTTAGGACAGCAACAAACGTATAATAAAATGCGCAAAATATTAAATGTGCAAGGGAAAAAAACTCTTCATGTTGGCTGTTGGTGGCAGGAATATAAATTAAACATACATTTTGAAAAAATACATTTAAGATTCTAAACCTGAAGATCTGTTTAAAAAAGCACCTCATCAAAAGCAGTTATGGTCTGGACAAAGCAGAGAAGAAAGTGGAAGGAAATCGATTTTTTGCTGATAGTTTCCTTCGGTCCATTTGTCATCTGGGTCTTTTTCAGCATGAGAGAATTTCCATTTCCTTTCACCTCCAAGTCGCTGCTACAATGAAGAATTTTATCTCTCTTTGTCTTCTGATGGTGTGGCTATTGGCGCACTTAGCAGGAGGACATATCCATCTTAAAACTATGGTCAGTTTTGACCTGTGTTGTATTTTTCCATATTTTCCTAAAAACAATAAATATTTTTGCAACAGCACTGAGCCAGGCAGGAAATTAGCAGAAAATCCTAAAGCACAAGCTTCTTCTTAACTCCTGTAATATGAATAGTTGCAGAAAAATAGCCCTTTTGTTGCTTTGTGCCACCATAAAAGTATGAAAAGATCTAAAGATGGACCAAGAAATCAGTAAGTGACTGGAATTAGCTGATTTTTGATTACGAAACAGGTAGAAATTCTACAGATAATGCAAAGTTGAAAGTTTTGATGCAAAGTTGGTCTGTTTTATCCTGCTTTATCTTATGTGAAATGCTAGATTTGGAAACTTTAACAGCCTTTTAGAAATATCTTTTAATAAAGGACCTTAATTGGTTTAAAGCAGCTAACACTTAGCAAACTTAGAGAAATAGCAGTTTTCCTCACACAGACCTTTATTTTCCCTTATCATTTCACCCGTTGTAAATTATTTATGATCTATGTTGTTCAATATCGATGAGACACATTTGCATTAGCTTGTGCCCTAAGTACAAACAAACCAGAAAACAAATATAAACTACAAAGTAAAACCATGGCAAGTCCAAATGACATTCTGACATCGCGTGTCTAAATTTGCTATCAACAACAAATTACAACAGCAGGAGCTCCTCAATTCCTACTTTCACATTTCACATAAAGGCAGATTAACTTGGAGTTTAAGAGGAGAGGAGATAAAAGACAGGAAGCTCATTTGCTTTGCTCAGAGTCAAAATTAATCTGTCACTAAGAAACTAAACAGGGCCCAGGAAAAGTGTTAAGGCTGTATTTTTCTAGGTGAGTTGCAGCTGATGTTAGTCATTCAAAAATGTTGCATTTAAATATTTTTCACAATTCTTGGCGTTAACCAATTTAGATGCATGTACAAAACCTAATGAGAGCTTTTCATTGCATGAACCAAGGAACTAGTTGGGATCAGCTGCCAACACATCAAAATCTTAAAAATTTTATCTTTTTCCAGATGGAGACTGATGTTACAAAGTGAAGAAGCCCTAAATTTTGATTTTTCCAGTTTCAGTATGATATTCAAAAATTAAGTCAGCCGGGATGTAAAAAGCTATGAAAAGAAAACAATTTTCAATTACATGATAAAGGTGTAATTCATTCTGGATGTGAGGAAGAAAGAGAAAATGAGACCTTTAGCAGATAACAGGAAGGCTAAAATGATTATAGTAAAAGTGCTCTGCATTATTCTGTTGAACTTTCAATCTCAGTTTGTTATGGAACATGCAGGATTTGGAAATATTGATAGACTTAAAGAGTTCTTAAAGAGAAAATATAATCAGTTAGATCATAATATTCTGACAGTGAATTTTACCATTTCTGTCTTGTACAAATTTTGCTACTAATAAGTGGACTAACAGTCTAAAAATTACAGATTTTAAAGGTTATGTTTATTCTGAACTGTATGTGAATGTTCACTGTTTAATAAGCACAATAGAAAGACTAATTACATAAGGAACAGATGCCAGATTCCCTGCAGTTAGACACTATAAAATAACCTTTGATCTATTTATTTACATTACCACTTCAGTTCATAAAACACTTGCTTTATAAATTGATTTAAAAAATGGCCTGACGGAAGTGAAGTATTTCTTCTGCCACATATATCTAATTAAAGTAAAACTCTTTTCTCTTTAAGCTCTTTCAGCCAAACGTCACATCAGCCTCTCCGAAGGAATTAAGAGCAAAGATCAACTTTAAGTCTCCTCTTCTCAGGATTATCTTCTGAAGATGCATTTCATTCTTATCAGATTAAAATGTGATTTTAAAAATATTTCAACCTTGTTTAGTCTATGTGCACTGTGCCAACATAAATAACACAGAAGGGGCAGCAGTTGCCTCTATTTTTCCACTGCAAAAACAAGTAGATCTTGTTGTCACAGTGAGTAATGCTAGCCTTTCCTGAATGTGCCCGGGGTACATGGGGGAGGTTACGTCACCAAGCTGCATGAATCTATTACCAGAGTGAGCGAGGAAAATAACTTACATGTGATAGTGAGCACAGGGTGATGAGAATACCTCCCTAAATACAAAGCTGGAACTCATAATTCAGGGCTTCGGCGTATGTTACTGTCAGGGGAAAGGCAGGCCTGCCAGCTCAGCGGGGTGAATGGGAAGCAATTTAAAAGAAAGATGAACACTAATTACGCAGCCCGAGTCTGGAACTTTGCTTCCTCCATATCATTGTTGAAACTACCTTAAAAACAAAAAGAAAATCTGGAGAGGGGACAGATAAAGATGAGAAAGTTAAAAATGAAAGCATTTTGTGCAAAACCATGTGTCTCTCTGTGTGTGTGTGTGTGTGTTAGGCAATAGTGGTAACAGAATGGGTAATACAGAGAACAAGAGCAAGCACTTTTTTTTTTTTTTTTTGAGCAGCTGCTTGTGTGCAAAACTTGCCAAGCTGACCGTAGACCGAGCATCTGTAGGGTTGATTGCCACTGGCAGTGCAATCACTCTGTTTTCCAGCAGGGAAGAAAAGGGAGCCAACATAATGCTGCTCTTTACCAGATGCACCATGGTTAGGCTTTCAGGAGGATACAACATGCACTATGCATGCAATCTGTAGAATTACACGCATCTACAACCTGTTTTTATTTAGTCTTTACGTTATGTTCATATTAGAAAATCTTTAGACAGAATATTATAAGGCTGAGATATGCAAATGTTGAATAGAAGCTGTATTAGACTAAAGATGTGACCTCTGGGATGCGAAGGTGTACGGTTTACAAACTACACACCTTTTCATCATCCTGTATTCAAAATACCACAGTGTGTCAAAAATAAACCTAGCCGTTCTATTAAACCAGCTTCTTATTTTAGTGCAGCACTCCAATCCTAATATAATAAAGACACGATCCTGTTTAAAGCATGTGACTCGGTGTGAACAGCCAACATCCCAGGAGGTCTAACGAGACAAAAATAGTGCTAATGCTGTTAAAATGTGGTGAACCTCGATTTTATTATTATTCACTGTTTCTTGTTAATATCATATGTTGTGGGAGAACCAAGTGAAGGTGGAAACAAGAGCTGGCAGATACTGGCTGTTCAGACAGTCTGACACGGTGTTACCTCAAATAACTGCAACCAGCTAACATGCTGGCAGGAAGGAGATTTCACCTGATGCGATCCTTCCCACTCACAAACTGTACACAGGCTGACAGATGGCACAAGTCTGTCTGCGTCCTATCTTGGAAATCCGTGACAAAAATCTAACATTTCTGACCTGAATGAGACCCTTATGTTCTGAGATTTGCTTCTTTGGGTCTTTGGGGACTGTAAAGTTTATTTCTATCTTGTTTAATACTTACAGTTTGAAGATATTTTATATGAATGCTTACACATAGAGATGGGACTGATACAGCCCAGTATCAGTGCTTGAGCGATACTAACAGCGTTCTTGGATCAGATATTTGACTGATATCCTTGATACAGGTATCATGTCTGCCTGTGGGAGCTGCTGATTGTTTCTGACTGAATTTGCTGTCAGTAGGCAGCCTGCTGCACGCGTAGCAGCACGTTCTTCAGTTATTTTTGTCCTAAAAGAGGAGAAAATAAAATACATGTTTGTTATGGGTTTTGTGTAAAAATGTGGAATTGTGGAAGTTATGTTGAATAGTTTATGAAAAATTGAGGAGAGAAGTGACTTTACAGAAAACTAACAAGAATCAGCCACAGAAACAATTTGTATCTTCTATTTGGGCTCTCACTAACAATCTCTTCAATCGATAAATTCACAATTTGTTTGATAAATCAAATATATGGCGACGGTGGTAGAAGTTGGTCATGTAACCGATAGATTGCTGGTTGAATCCCTGATCTGTTTGTCTCAGTCATTATGTCCTTGGGCAAGACAATACACCCACCTTGCCTGCTGATTGTGGTCAGCAACCGTTGTTGGTCACCAGACAGATTAATGCCACAAGAATGCTGACAATATTTATGCAATTAAACCAAAGACTAAAGAGAAATGAGAAAGAAATGTCCTGTGCAAGAGTTCCTCCAAATCTTAATGCAAAAAACATGAACCTTGAATAGTGGCCCACCCATCATATGTATTCTCACTCTTATGTCAGAGGATACTCCAAACATAGTTTACAGGGCAAACGTTTCTTCTGCCGGGAATAGTTCCAATAATAAATGTCCCCAGAGGGAACAAGTTGAGCTCTCCATAAAGGTCAATTTTACAAAAGGAGAGAACAACAACTGATCGTTTTATCTATAATATGAAAAACAGGAGCTAGTCTTTTAATTTGTGTTATGACTTTGGTTTAATCTGAAACAGCCGTAGGACTTTTTAGTCTCATAATTAAATGCCATACCTGTAGTTCACTGGCCAGCGGACCATCCACATGCGGTGATAGGAGAGCGAGGTGACCGAGAAGCAGGTGACCAATGTTAGCGTGTAAAAGGTAGAGACAAACACCTTGCACAGACCCTCGTTCCACTCATAGTCAGAGTGCTGCCGCCGCAGCGTTATGACGCAGTACATGGTGATCGGGATGGCCATGTTGAGAATGTGTGTCCCTGCCAGGGTGCAGATGAGGAACTCCAGCGGTTTCCACTTCTTCTGCTTAGCACTGACGCTAAGAATGCTCCAAGTGTTGGCCAGGATGGACACGCCCGAGCAGACCAGCCAAGCCAGCGTGTTGGCATTGATGACATCATCCTTCATAGTGGTCATCTCATCCACCATGTTGGTGAGGGGCGGGGCGCGGCCTGAAGGGCTGGGAGGAGCCGTCGGCAAGAGAAGGTACAGGTAAGGAGAAGGAGGTGGTGGCGATGGGCAGGAGGGGACGCAGTGAGTCGGACGAGGCCGGCATCCTATCTGGGTGGGCGTGTACTCTCCATGGGTTGAGGACAACAGGCAAATGTGGTGGTTGTGGAGCGACACAGTGGGATGGGAGAAGAGAGGGTTGGCAGAGCTGAGCCAGTTCTTTTACATGGATAAACCTGGAGAAACACAAAGAAGGAACAACGATCAAATTCAGATTGGTACAACATCTGTGAACTGGATGACGATGCCTCCAAATACACAACACTCATCATCAGTACATTCATAATGCAGCTTTTTAACTGTCCCTGCGCTGCTTGTTTGTTTAAAGTGGGCGATGCAGATTTGAATAAAAAGCATAAAACCTACAGAAATTCAATAAAAGGAATAATAGATTTCCATTTGGTGGCTTATGAAACCACTTTTGCATGAAAGAAAAACTAAGCCTGCACAGTGTAGTAAATCTCAATCATCAATACACCTTAGTTGCAACGTTCTGTAGTGTTATACTGTACTTCCTTCACAATCTGGGAGTATATATGCTTTACCAGTTGGACGGATTCTCATTAGCCTTCATGGTACTGTCTTTTAAAGATTTTGACTGAGAAGATAAAGTTCAGTATAAGAACATCGTGATATAAGAACAGGCTTATTCACAATTGATGTCATTGCAATGTTTACCAATAATGATTTCTCTAATGTTATGCAGTCTTAATGAAACCTACATACCACAATAGACAGAAAAGCAAATGCATAACCAACGGCAACATATTTTTGTTTCAGTCTATGGTTATAAATAGCAATTAATGCACACAGAAATGGTCACCCAAATGAGTTTATTCATGCACCTAACCCTTCTTACTCTTGAAGCACCTTTTACAGGCTAAAACTGCAGTTCTCTGCAACATAGCACTGAAAACCAATCAGCCAAATGTTTTTCTTGCATATAAATATCCTGTAGTATATCAGGTTAGTATACCTGAAGGAATGGATGCATCTGTCTGTCTATCATGGGGGTAATATAGGTACCAAATATTGATTAAAACATGGTGACAATCTGCCTAAGAACAGTGATGGTAGATTTGGGCATGGTGCTTTTCTATGTATCCATTTCATTTGACGTTTTTACATTCAACATTTTCTGTGTAGCAATCCCTCATACCGGTTGTTATTCACCTTAAATAAAATGCAGTTTTCAATAAAACAGACTCAGATTAAAGGTACTTAACATCTTAGACAATAATGTTAATTATCAAATCATGCCAGCTGAAAAATAAATAGTATAATGAAGGTCGACATGCATTGGTATACTTGCAGTCAGACTAATCACAATTATGCTGTTATGCATATTTGAGGATTAATTTAAAGTAAGCTAGCCATTTTAAAACGTCATACAGTATCATTATTAAACGCATATTGGCAGTGTCTTATCGAAATAAATGTATACACATAAAAATTTATATGTTTATACAAGTTTTTCTGCTGACAAAACTTATGAACAGCTGAGAGGAAACACTAGGAAGGCCACCTCTGTCCTTATAAGCCCTCTCAGGTGCAGGTGGCGCCAAACAGGAGAACACTGACTAAATAGCATCATTCTGAAAATGTTTTCCAGCCCACGCATAAGACCATTACAGCACTGAAAACCTACTACAGCAAAAGGATGTTGCATCTATAATGTGCAACGAAAGATATCATAGGTCGTTTCTCCCAGCAGCTGGTAAACTGAAGAACTAATTACAGACCAGATGTGCAATTTTAACTCTATCTTAATGGACAAATGCATTTGTTATAAATAATTTACATCTACTTTTATTCATAATTGTAGCATTTTCTCACCACTTAAAGTACCGTTATTATACAGTTTCTATTTTGTCTTTAATATTATTGGTTATTTTATTATTTTACATGTAACTGTAGGCTTCCATTTGCTTGTCACTTTGCTGCTAACATTTGAATTCTCCCCACAAATAGAGGATTATTCTACAGGGTGGGCCATAAGTTTCCATACATAGAAAAAATAAACATTTTATATTGGGCAGCCGTTTTTATTTTATTTTTTATTTTGTGTAATTGCTGCATGTCTTGGACCACTTCGCGGTTGATCTGCAACATTTCCAGTTTTCTGAGACTTGCAAATAAGTTTTGCCCCAGTGTCGCGAGTGATGCTCGTTCCATGTTTTTTCTTTTAAAGTTTCGTGCAACCATGTGACTGCTTCCCAATCCAGCCATCAGTATAATTTCAATTCTTTGCTCTTTTGTCAAACGCATCTTCTTGGGTATCTGAAATACAAAAGAAATATAAATTTCACATTCTCCTACGTATGGAAACTTATGGCAAACCCTGTATTCTATTCCATGCACAGTATCTCATTTCTCAGGGGAGTGTTTAACCATTGCCTGAATTAACTGTCAAGGGAAAAGGGAGAGGGCAAAGAGAGGTAGAAACCCTAGGAGGTAGAATTCATTTCAGTTCCTGAAACAAGAACAACTAATTATCAAAGATTTTGTCCATCAAATTTCAATGATTACGATCATCATCAAAGGGGTTGGAAAGCAACACAGGGAAACTAATACTGTGCTATAGATATTTACCAGAAGAACATAACAAAATTTAATCTGTACAAGGATCTTTTTTCAGCCTACCACAACACATCTCATGACACTCATCACAAGAGGAAAACGCCTGAGTGATGAGAAAAATGCCTGGCACAGCTGGAGCCTGTTGTCACATCCATTTCCTGTCTTTTGGCTCGTCTAAACACTGACATGCTGCAGGCAGGACCCCTGAGAAGGAATGACGAAAATGGCAACAACTGTGTCACCGGGAACCCTGATCAAATTTCCACTGATCTAATTCTACTTCTTTCTCTTTACAGCAGGATTGTATGTAAGATCGTCGACTTTGTCTCAATTACTTTTGTTTTCCAGGATAAAGACTAACCACAGGAAACAGGTGGCAGTTATTTTTCTGAGAAATAAAACATACAGAAAGGAAAAGGATAATAGATACAGCAGATTACAAGATTATACCCATTTAAGCATTGAAACGTGTGTGCTTTGTGCTGTTATTAATCTCAAAAATGTGCATGGAAGTATGACCGATTGGTTGAGCCCTTTTATAGACTAAAACTGTAAAATTTTAGTTCACATTATTTTGTGAATTAAAAATAATGTTATACATATATGGTCTTTTAAGTTCTAAAGTTCAAAGAATCCAAAGGTTTAGCTTCACTATATTCCCCTGCTCATTTATTTTTCACTTTTTGCTGCCTTTACAGAAGCACATTTTACCCAGAGAAGGATGAAGCAACACACATTGTATCCACAGCCTTCAAAAACAGTCTGGGATATGAAAAGAATGATTCATGGCTTTGATTTGGGAATCTCCAGGTGGTTGGGATGGACTGAGCAACAGAAGAGTGCTGAATCAAATAAGTACTGAAGCAAGCGTCACAACTTGACCCAAATCAACCCAACATATCCCATAAGGGAAATACAATAAATCTGTTTCCTTTGCTTGGAAGACACAGAGGCAGAGCAAGAGAAGGTATCCGAAGCAGTAAGGTAGGGCATAAAGGATATAATGGAGGTAGAGCTGATTAATAATAATAATAATAATAATAATAATAATAATTACTCAAATAAGATCTGACCAAGAAGGGTTTTTTGACAAAATATTTGTATAAAAAAATACACATGACCTTTGTTTTCTCTCAGACTAATTGTTCTTGCTGAAGATCAGTTCGGATTAACAAAACTATTACTACATGCTAAATGCAAGAATGATGAGATAGAATTTATTACATAACTCCTAATTACTTTCCTCAAAGTCAGAAATGTACATGCAATAAAATAACTATGGAAAAGTTTGCTTTGACTTCACAGTGACGGAAAATAAGCTTCTGACTCATTTAATTCAGTGTTTTCTGGTTTCATCTGAGTGTAATGAGAATCACCATAGTTTTCATATTCAGGAATTTAACACAGACTGAGAAACTGTGAGATTTGCCCCTCCCCCTCTGTCTTCTAAATAAATGATGTATTAACTCTGTCTATTTGACGTGTTTTCTGTGTAACAGCTGCTCAGGAGTTATCCAGCAGGAAAAACACGCAGCACAAAAGCACTTTGGAAAGTATGACTAAATTTGTTTTAGTCTGTGATTACTCACTGAAGTGAGACATGCAGCTTTTCACAACAGTAAAAGTATTGTTGCTTCTATTAGTTGTCTTGAGTTTCTCAGACCTCCAACTGAGCACAGACACATATTTACTGGCCGAGGTACATGCGGTGCCGTTGTTCATTCATTTAATGTGCAACTTAATTCAAGAAAATTGTTTTACAGATTAAACATTACAGGTACAGTCTTTGTCATATGTTCATGAACTTATCTCAAATCTAATCACAGCAGAAGTTTTAGAATTGAATAAGGATCATATGAAATATCGTGACAGGTTAGTATTTAACGAGCAGAGACACCAACACCAGCAGAAAGTCGTGTTCAATCTAATTGCTATTCAGGAAAGGCAAAAGCAGATTTCTGCTGTTAAAACAACTCGATTTTATTCCATGGAAATCATTCTCTAATAAGCAATGGCAGTTTAAAGGTTCATATTTTTAAAAAACAGCACCCAACTAATTAATGCTGAAAGCTCTTCATGGTGTACTCAGGGTGATTTGGATGAAGTATGACACTTTTGAAGACATTTTTTATATTGAAGCTCTTCTGACATGGCACAAGTCGACTTTTGTCTTAGCCCTGCTCTGACTAGCCTCTGTTTCACCAAAGTATAATGCCTGCAGACATTAAACATCGAATAAAAGAGAGATTATACCTTTCCTAGAAAGCAGAAGAGAGTAGAAAAAATTTTTAAGCCCTTCCTCCAGGATGACTCAGCCAGCTTAAGAGCTACACAAATAGGTTTAAATTCAATAGACAGGAAATTTTGATGGGTCCAATGTGTTTATCTCTGAATGTGTAAAACTGGTATTTTAATGTCCAGGGATACAGTGAACCGCCATTAGTCAAGTACAAAATAGGAGCTACTTTATCACACTTAAGCTCAATGTTAAAGATGAGTCAATGTCATTAACATATTTAAATACATCTTTGACATGCATATATCCAGTATTTTATTTTGACCTGAACAACATTTGTTGCTGGTTAAAAATAGACGGCGAAAAATCAGAAACACCAGGCCAGTAGGTTCACAGGATGTTATATTCTGCTGAGAATTCACATTAGCTATAGATGACAATACAGTTCATGATTAGCTGATAAAATTTCCAATTCAAACTAAATGTAAGAAGCCCACAAGGGCCTGTCTTCCTTAGAAGTTTGTAATTTTAAGGATATTGACCGACCACATTCTGATTTGCCAACAATCCAGTAAGAAATGCAGATCCAGCCAGCATCATTTTATACATTGTGAAACCTTCAATCAAAAAAAGGCTTAATCAAATAAAAAAAAAAATCCACCAAAAAACATCTAAATATTATTTTCTTGCTTCTGAAAGAAGTATTGGGGTAGAACAGGAGGAGCGGCAGCAGTAGTAGCTGTAGCTCAGGTTTTATTTAACCATTTGACTGACGGTCTTTCTAACTACAGAAGCTAACAGCTCGATTGCCCACAATCCCATGGGCCTTCAAGCCAAATCTGTCCTTTACACAAGGGAAATCAGCACTGACAACTCAACTTGCACACACACACACACACACACACGCCCGCATACAGAACGGAGAATTTCTCTCTCTGACACCAAGACACTGAATGTTAAATGAGAGGCACAGATTGGAAAACAGAAATGGGTCATGCATTTTAATAGTAATTCATTTTACCTAACTTACAACTTGAACTGTCGACATGAAAAGCAATGCATGAAAGTGAAGCTGAAGTTAATATACAGACCTTATGAAATTGGCTTGTTTGTCACCAAACAGTTCTTTTCATCAATAATTATGCTATTTGGATGTTTCCCTTCAAGGACAAATCAAAAATGCTCCTATTAGTTATATGTTATTTGCAGATTCAGATTGGTCCATTTGCTTTTTATTTGTCTGTGGAGCAGATAAAATGTTGTTAGAACTCCATTAAGACAAACTATTAAACCTGTATAAAGATATGTACAAAAAATACAACCTCTCAGTCAGAGTATTTGACCTTCTAGTAAAATGAAGCCTGATTCAGCTAATTGCTGTAAATGATGGAAAAAAGTTACTCTTTTGTTTTCCCGGGTTTTTGTCATATTTATTGTGCTTCTCGTATTTGTTTTTATTTGTACAACTTCGATTTTTGTTGTACGACACTTTGTGACTTTGTGTCTGTGAAAAGTGCTTAATAAATAAACTTCACTTACTTACTTACAGCTAGTTGTTCAGGTTCCGAAATAGCAAGCAACCCCAGATCATCGCACTACCAACTCAACTGCTTAACTGTCGGCATCTTCTTTGCTTAAATATTAGTTTTAAAGCACATGCAACCTGACACATATCTTAAAATCTACCACTTTGGTGTAATTATGGCACAAAATGTTTTCAGAAAAATCTTTGTCTAGATGTTTTTTGGCAGACCTTTGTGTCATTTTTGGTCAGTAATGGTTTTGGCCTTACGACTCTCCCACGGAGGCCATTTTTACAAAGCCCCTCTCTTATTGTTGCATCACTAATACTAACCTTATCTAAGGTTAGGGCTGCAGTTCATTAGATGTTGTTGTGGGTCCTTTAATGTCCTCCAGCATGAGTCATTAACGTGCTTTTGGAAAGGCTCACCAATGTTTTCTGTTTTCTTCATTTGTAGGTAATAGCTCACTGCAATTTGCTGGAGTCCCAAAGTCTTCAAATCGGCTTTATAACCAACCAGATTATATTAACAGGCCGCCAATTATGTTGTTTGTTCTCCATTTTTGAATTTTTTTAGATCAAGTCATGATTGAGACAGTACTTCATGTCAGACAGGCTCTACTTAATGCTAGTGCTGCTCGTGAAATTTAATTCAACTTTCCAGAAATTGTGCAGAAAAAGTATTTTGTAATTGCTTTACTCTGATATATTTAAATGTGATTTTCAAAACAGCAAAAACTGAAAAAAAATCTGTACGGGGGCAAATGCTTTAATAAAGGACCTTATAGTGCACATCATGTAGTGGCTGATTGTTAACAGTAAATACCAAACAAACCACATTACTTCATTCCTGGGAGCAACCGAAATCATTTATCACCATAATGCCTTTGCCTGTAAGATTCGCACCATTTACATCGGGGAGTCCTTGTGAAAACAGCCACAGGGGAAAATGTGTCTTTATTCTTCAGCACACAAACTTATCTCGTTACACATGAGTCATATTTTGGATGGAGATATAAGGAACAAACACTTCTCTTTTGCTTCTTTACCTCATGCTATAATCATCTTAGAAACAGAGAGGATGAGATCAAATCTTGGCCAGCCAAATATTGGCAGGCATGAAGATGGATTTATCTATTAAAATAAAGGATAAAATGGTATCTGCAGAAAATCAGACTAGTAATTAAGCTGTCCCTTGTTTCTTGGTGATATCTATACTATGCCAGCTAAGACTTGGTCATTGTGTCAGGAGGGAATCTTTGCATCTTCCTGCTTTAAATAGTAAAGTAAAGCTTTTATAAATGCCTGGGGCCAGGTGTGATTCATGGGGGCCTTGTTGGCCAGCCAACCACACTTCTATAGAGCTGTCAGAGAGGAAAATAAAATATGCTCCAAGGAGCATTGCTGCTTTCCCCAGAGTACAGGCTCAGTATTTGATAATACATCTCTGATGTTTACACATGACAGGTGATTAACTCTGAAAGTACAGTCAGCAAAAATATATTTAGTTATTTCCTGCTGGCACAATGTTAAATGCTCAATTCTTCCTGGTTCTTCTCCTGTATTTAAAAACTTAAAACTATCTAAAGTTTGCTGAATATGTGATCTATATTTCTTCTCTGTAAACATCCAGTTACTAATTTAAAAATAGACTGAATAAGAGATGAACATGTGGCAGTCCCCAGAGGAATATCTATTCCAGAAAATCACTTACTAAAAGCTTTCTTAGACAGATTGGGGGATAACGTTACATACAGACCTGACTGCTGACAGCAGGGACAGAGGGATAAAAATCAATATACTAGTAGAGAATTGATTCACAATGAAGAAATAAGGAAGTGATCTCAGAGAACATTTACCTTTGCCAATGACCATGAAAAGAAGCTTATAAATACAGTACAATGGGGTTTAAAATAAAATAAAGAAGAACATGACAAACTGAATGTATGGACCAGCTGACTGGAACATTTTTAGTAGGGATTTTACCAAGAATGTGGCAATGACTGGCTGGACAGTGCCAACAGTGAAAAACAGGAAATGGGATTGTACTGTGGTGGGGCTGCATTAGAGTAAACGACTCTGTTTACAGCTGACATTTACAGACTAACAATATATTCAAGTTGGGCCAAACAAGAAACACAGTCATCCAGTGTACAGAAATTTGTTGCGAGAGGGGAGCAGAAAGTAAAAGTGAAAACTGGAAATAACCAACAGGACATGATCTATTATTGGTTTTTAGAGTCATCCTGAAGCTGTTAAGTTGCTGCTGGCATATTGTTTTTGAAAGAATGAGGTTTGTAATTCTGAAAGTGAAGCAGGAAAGAATAGGAAAAAATGTGTAAAACTTTAGCACCTTTGTCAACAAAGTTGAACTCTTTCTATTTAGAGAACTAAAGAGAATAAATTAGAACTATGTAGCCAAAAAGATGAATAGAAAATCTAGATCTGAAAGATCTATGGCACCGTTCTGATTTCCAGTTCCAGTGCAGCTTTAACCTGTTGATGTTAATTTCATCCTACAACCATTTGTCTTTAAAAATTTTAATTAACAGCATTCAAAATATTTTCTCCAGCCTTCCTTTAGTGAATATTCATTAATTATTAATATCAGGAACAGATCACACAACATTACACATGTGCGAGAAAGGACTCAGCTAGCTGACTGAGCTTAGCATCGCTAAACTCAATTAGCATGACAAGGTCAATGTAAATGGCACTGAGGTAACGTGGACCATTACCTCAATGCAGAAATTTCCAAATCTAGTCTGTCCTATTACAAGCAAAAAGTTAAAAGCTCAAATCTCAATAAGCTCAAGGAGCAGAAGGCCAAAAATATTTTCATCAATAAACAAATTTGCTCTGAATAGAATGATAGGACTCATAGTAGCAAAGTCCAGTGCCTCATATAAATAAAGATTTCCTTGAAACAAAACAAACAACCTTGTAAATAGCACTTTTCTTCTTTTTTTTACGGTCCCGTCCTTCACAGTGTTGAAGTGTTCCTCTTCACCACATGAAGGATTGGGCTGACCCTCAAAGACTAATACATCATCAATCTTGCTCATTTACATTGAGCGCTCATTATCTATTTATAATCAGGCCAAGAAAAATTCCTTTGAGCCAAGACAGATCACCAGCACAATCCACTTTATCTCAGTGTCCCATAGATAAACTAGAATGTCAAAATGTGCACTCATCCTACCGAGGAGATAAAGAACAGGAAGCAGAGGAAAAGCATCCAACATTAAATAAATTGTTCTGCCAAAAGTAAGTGTTTTAATTAAAGTACAAATCACAAGAATTTGCAAAGCAACTGCAAACTAAAGGATTGAAATCCATAAATTCAATCAAATATCATATATCATATTGTTATTTACAACTGACAAGCTCAAATTTTTTCCTTAATGACACAACAATTAGTACACTAAATCATTACTGCACATAGTCAGCATCAATATACCAAATCTTTTACAGTGTATGCTGCTTATAGCAACTGTACCAAATGTTAAACAACTCTTAAACTGAAATATCAGCAGAACCTCAGCCTTTCATTCGTTTTAAAAGGTAAGGGAGCTTTTCTTTGGTATCATCTGACTTTTAATGGTTAACCTGCCCAGCTGACACCCAGTGCTGTTCTGCCAATATTAAATTATTCGGACATAAAACTTATAAGACTAGCAGCTCCATAAATACCAGCAAATCAGAACAAGATAGAAAAGCTAATATTGTCCTACAATTCCAGCTGTCCTTCTGCATGAGTTACTTGGAAACATTAAAAGGTGATTAAATAAGAGTGAATTATGACTAATGCAGCATCTGAGTTCACTTGTCCATTTTCTTTAATACAATACACATTAAGCCTGTAGTTTCAAATAAGTTTATCTAACAGCAATCACTGGCAAATGTAAAGGAAAATGTAGCAACTGTTATACACTGCTAGTAATTTTAAGCCGCTTTATTCTATATAAAATTGAATATATTTTAATATAAAATACATATTTTAGAATACATTTTAAGATAAAATAATATATTATACTCTAAAATAGAACATAAAGGAAAAAGGAAAGAGCAGAAAACAACTTCTTTCTATGTTAGATAATGAATGGGAAAATAAAGCAAAGAGTTGAGACAGAAAAAATGCAACAGGTTTTTCTATATGTATTAGAGTTGAATTGGTTTAACATTATTGTGTTTTAGGCATTATTTTCTTTATGCTTTATTTGCTTCACATGTATTTTAAGATGACTCAGTAATAACTCGCTTATCTACCAGTGCTGATAACATTAATCTTTGTATTACTTTTCACAAAAGGACAGTCCTACTTTTAAATGTGGTTTATTATTTGAAACATCAAAAGTTTTGCTGTGTCTCTTATTTTCCGTTTAAATATATTTTTAAACTGTACATATAGTATAATACTGTGCTGGAGATGATGATTTCTGCTTTTTTGTGTGCATAGAAAATTTAAATTTCACTAGCCTTCCTAACACTTCTCTCTCTGGATTGCGTACAGCCAAAACATGGAAACCGTTCCAATAGGATCTCCAAACCTTTACTGATTGCCATGCAATAATTCCCTTTTAACTGAAGCACCTTTTAATTTTTATTTTAAAAGTTGCTGCATGAATAAAATAGATTAACTTAACTATATTTTTTTTACTTTACCAGAAGTACAAGTAACCACAATTTTTGTTTTCTTTCAACAATTGCGAAAAACTAGAAATAAATTGCTTTTACACACAAATGTACACTCTTAGTTTGAATGAAGTTTGTGTATTTTGCATATCTTGATCTTCCCATCGAGAACTCCTCTCTGTATATGCTAACTTGTAACAGAGCACACACCCAGCAGATGAAAGCAGACAGCAAATGTGGAAGTGCACATACTTAAGGCCTCAAACAACAACAATAACATGTTGTGAGCACATGCCCCTTCCGCTTAATCACAGCATTTCACTAATGCACAGCAGGGTGGCAGAATAAGTTGGCAGCGTGCTCTCCACTCCGACTTGAGCCCCCGTGTCAGCCCTGCTCAGATGAAGTCTCCAAACAAACATCTCCCGGCTCCGATCATCAGAAAACACAAAGATTAGGTAGTAAAAAAAAAAAAAGGTATTAAAACATTCTAATATTCTGCATTACCAACCAATGCTAATGCTAATTGCTAAACCAAGTGAACAATTGGCAGGGGTGTCAATGAAAAATGGGTGACCAGTTTGATTTATCTGACATGGATTAGAAATAATAATGTTATATAAAAGTGAACATTTTAAATGCAGGGATAATATCACCAACTAAATGTCTTTAAATCATCACAAACACATTTCCATAGTGTACAGAATCTATGTACACTAGATTCTGTGTACATAGAATCTAGTACACAGATTCTATGTATCTGTGTACTAGCACCTAGCATGTGTGCTAGGTGTGCACCTAGCACATGCTTAGGTGCTAATTCACCTAAGCATGTCCAGTGACTCTATGTTACATTCTGTAAGAAACCTATCCAGACAAAAATTACCTAGAAAAAGCTAGTTAAATTAACTTACATTTAAACAATTTTTATCCATTTTAATCACACACACAACCGTAATACATTTATGTGTTTAAGTCACAGCATTATATGCAGACAACATGTACATAAAGTCTGTCTTTTTTAAAAGACAAAAATGTGAGACAAAGTGAAAGCTGGAGGAACTATCATTGTTAGTTGGCTTCATAATGTTTGATAACAAAAATTAAAACTTCTCAATGTTTGGCATTGTCTAGCAAAATGTTTTTTACATCAGGCTACAATAGAATGTTCAGTTCCAATGGTATCAATGACATCAGCAGTGATGTCATCAGTCTATGACACCACAAAGGAATCTCTCTCTTGAATGTAGCTCACAGACAGAGTTTTCTCAGACCTGTTCCACAGTTCTATCGCGACAGATCACCCTTCAGAGCACGTTCGAAATTAATCTAAACTACAGACATGAAGCAACAACAGATCACTTGTGAACATGAAGCTTTTCCAGCTGAGCTTTCATGGATCGAGATGATGGACCTCAACATCCAAGTCGACTACGACGCTATCCTTTGTTTTGAAGATGACAGCGACGACGACATTNCGGGGCTTTAACTCACACCTCCGGCAGAACTTCGAACATGTTCCGGGGGAGGTGGGGGACATTGAGTCTGAGTGGACCAAGCTGGAAGAAGTGGCTGGGGAGAGGGAAGTCTGGGCCTCCCTTCTGAAGCTGCTACCCCCGCGACCCGAGCGGGGGTAGCATCCATCCATCGGAAGACAATGGATGGATGGATGGATGGATGATGCGCTGAAAAAGCCAATTCGCATTCAGTCCCTTCCTATTATTTTTTACTCATTTCCAGCAGCTCTACTTCACCTGACTAGTAGACATGTGGACTGACGCCATGATGTTTTTTTCTCTATGGCCATCAGTCTATGGATGAACTCTCCTGATTACCTGCTTACTAGTTATGTTGACACTGTGGTTCAGTACACTACAACATTAAGGGAAAAAAAGAGCAGGACATTTCATACAGAAAAATATTTCTGGTCGCGTCAAACTTTATGATATAAGTTGAAAAGTCATGAGATAATTGCGCCACGTGCTCGATATGAAGGAGGACAAAGCTTGGCATGATATAAACACCTCCCAAAAAGCGTTGGTAACAAGGTATGTGGCTTTTTACGCTCTAACCACATGCTTGGTCAGAATGTGATAGACATAAGAATGGAAACTAATAGCTTACCAAACAAGGTAGATCCCATCGGTTTCACATGAAATACAGAAGCGTTGTTTCTTGAATGCATGAATAAATAAAATTACAGCAATTTGTTTGTTTTTTATAATGCGCAAAAGTTCGGCGTGAATGTTCAGACAAAGTTCAGCGTACGTCAAGTCCGAACATTTTCCATTCAACTTTCAGAGCACGTTCGGCGGACATAGTCTTAACATTTGCTTGCTAGCTGGGCTGTAGCGGCATAGCAGACAGCTGTAAGTATCACTCTGCACTCCAAGAGACTCCAAACTGCGTATCTGGATATCATATTCATCATTTAAGTGCCTTAAAACTGCAACATCAGATAATCTTCTCCTAAATGTCATGTTCAGTAATTTAGACATATGGGCAGTTATCACAATATCCTTCCACCCAAAGCAATTCTGGAGTAACTCTATAGCAGCATCATAGTTGACATCTGTCTGCTCCAGTCAGGTAGGATCTCAGGTAAGTGAACTTGTCTGTCTTACATAGTCCATCATTTCTGTTAATAGCTGATTCATACTGTGACCAGAATTCCTGCCACTTATTTCTCCATCATACTTGGTTATCATTAGCTTGGGGAGTTTAACCATATGGACTGTGATGACGCACGCTCTCAGGGAGTGTCTAGCTGTCTCCTACAATCCAGTAATGTTGGTGGTGCGAACCTTCCAAATAAGATAGTCCGGTCCGTGTAATTCTGTGAGTTTGTTATCCTATAGGTGTTTCATCTTCTATGCTCTTGTCAAAATCCAATGAAATGTCCTCCTTTGATGATAAAACTGCCAGGAACTCACATAGTTTATTAGTATCTGGACTCTGCCCACCTCCTCCTCTAGTCGAGTTAACAGCTCCGTCGTTGTGGTATGGATGGTCGACCGTTTCCTCTATAACTGCTCCAATCCTTCTGTCATGGTAGCTGCTAAAATTATCTTAACTGTGTTTAGAAAAATCAACAGTCCTTATTCTCGGTTTTCGGCATAAAAGTGTTACGGAGTTAAAGCTTCTTCAATCAAGACAGAGGCTCAGTTGTCTTTTGCTTAACATTTCTGTTCAGTTTTTGTAGAGCAGAAAACGGCGACAGCTGATAGCAGCAACAGCTATAGTTGTTGGATGACCTGACCTAGCAACCAAAATCACCACAAGGCAAGACAGTGACAAAAGACAGAACCAGATCCTGTTAAGCATTCTTCAAAATAAAAGACTTCCTCCTGCCAAATAAATAATGTCTCGGCACTTAAATATGTTTCACTTCACCCTTTGTAATTACATACAATCATGTTAAATTCAGTTAATAATAATCATGTAAATAATGTTTACCATATAATTGTAAATCAGTCATTAAGGAAGTCACAACACACGCTCCATATTTTGCTTTAGGAAATATTCAAAATGGCATTGCAGCAGAAGCTCTTCAAAATACAGTATATTTACATTTCACAAGCAAAGATGATACTAGGGCCAGCTGCAACATGTTGAGAACTTTAACCACAATAAAAGGACACTCCTGTAAGACATGGTTATGCCACTGGCTCCCTTCTGTGCATGAGGAAGTCCAGCAGCCAGTTGCATAGTGGGGTATTGAAGCCCAGGGGGACCAGTTTGCATACCAAATCCTGGGGGATGATCATATTGAATGTTGAACGTTAGCGAGATGGAGGGAAGCGGCAATCGGAAAGGGTTAGCTTTTAGCTTAGCTGTAAGTGAACCGCAACATCCTCGCTTCTGTTTTGTCTCACACCTTCTCCGGTGCCTCCACGGGCCTGGGCTGTTGGTTGCTGTGTAGTTCTCTTGATTCAACTGCTCTAAATGATCTAACTGGCATAGCAGTTCAAGGCATTGTAAAGTTGTCTGTGTCTTCAAATTTATGAAGTCCAGATGACTGAATTTGCTCAGTAGTTATTAACTGTGTTTTTGTTCCTTTGGGCTTTTTCTGCCTTGAGGTGTGTTGTGTTTTGTTTAGGTCGTTTTCATTCCCGCTAACGGGGATAATTGCCCACGGCTGTTTTCTGTTGATTGGATTGTGTCCCTGCGTATTTTAGTTCAGTTGCGATCTCTAGAGGACGCAGGATCATAGTCGTTGGTTGCTGTTGCCACTTGAGTTCGAGTCAGTCAGGTTGTCTGCTCAGTGCTCTATAAACAATTAAAGACTTCTTTTACTGCTGATCCGTCTGCTCTGGACCCTTTTCTTCAGTCAGCGATGACTAGACATGACACAGTATTAACATAGTCTGACGATCATAGACTGTTCTTACGCCGTTTCTCTGAGCTATTGTAGAAGAAAATATTGAATTAAGCAATAAATTTGTTGTATTACCGGGAGCTGAAGCAGCCACAGCCATATGGGGCGCCACCATTTCCAAAATTGCTGTGACCCTCTGTCTTGTTAGATTTTGTCATGGAGTTGTCTGTGAACCCTGAGCTCTTGTGGAGTTAAACCATAAATACATGCTGGATGATTTCTCAACAGGCCAGGTAACAGCTTGGGATTCCCTCAAATAAAGGGATATATAAATAAAAATAAATAAAAAATTCCCTTCTCACCCACCGTGGGTGGTGTTTCTTCCTCTTAGCTCGGGCCCTCTACCAGAGGCCTGGGAGCTTGAGGGTTCTGCGCAGTATCTTGGCTGTGCCTAGGACTGCACATTTCTGGACTGA
>CAEFZY010057862.1:0-17650 GCA_903066815.1 Brachyrhaphis roseni
TAATATGGCAAAAATTGGTCGGGACTATTTTATATCCCTGGAATATTGGTCGTGACATGTCACCACCGTCCATACCCAAACCTACGCCCATGGACCTGAGTGAAGTTGGCTCCCCACCTTCTTCAAATCAGGCAAAATGGGTGGCAATCAACTCGACTACGTTTGTGCAGCAAAAATTTTCGTTTGTTCTGCTTTCATTCTAAAGATATTAAGAAAAATGTTCTCCAGGGTGTCATCAGAGGTCAACCACTCCCCTGGCCCTGCTCACATTTGCAAAAATAAATAAATTTGGTGTCAATCAACTGTGCTACGTTTGTGCAGGAACATTTTTCATTTGTACTGCTATCATTTTAATGATATTAATAATAGTTTATAGAGGTCATCAAAGGTAAACCAGCTCCCTCACCTTCTTCAAATTAGGCAAAAGCATTAATAATCATTAATATCTTCAAAGCCAAAGCAGCACAAACGAAAATTTTTGCTGCACAAACATAGTTGAGTTGATTGACACCCATTTTGCTTGATTTGAAGAAGGTGGGGGGCTGGTTGACCTTTGATGACCTCTAGAGGCCAACTTCACTCAGGTCAGAGAGGAGCATAGGGTGCCCCTCTCTGGGCCTACAGAGATGCCTCACTGTGTGCTACACTCTGCAGCCTGCTGGGGGCGCTATAGCTGGTCTTACCAGTGACGGTTAGGTTGACTCTGCTGCTGATGACTCCCTCTGTGGACTGGCACCAGTAAAGGCCGCTGTCCCAAGAGACGGTCAGACTGATCCTGCAGGTGGCGCCCATCCTTCTTCCCCATTTCACTCCACACTCAGTCATGTGCTGGTTGCTGGTGTTTCTCTTCAGGATCCATCCAGCGGAGCTGCTGAAGTCGTCATCACAGCTCAGACGCAGCGGCTCACCTTCAAATATCTGGGAGCTGCTGGGATCCACAGTCAGAGAGGCTGGAAAGCAGCAGAGAGTTTCATGGTGAGTTTGATGAATAAATGACACACAGATCTCTAATCAGTCTGTTTTATTTATGGTTTTATAGGAGAGGTTTTCACCTTTTTGTTGCCTCTATTTCAGCTGCTGATGGAAAATACTGAGATCATGATACCAATAAACCACAGAGCAGGTCACCTGACTGAGCTTTTATTTTGAAAACCAACACAATAAAATGAAGCAGTCACGTGGTTTTCAGTAGGACGATACGCTCCCTGTTTACTGGACACCCTGCTGTCCCATCACGGTCTATGGTTTACAAATTAAAGCCGCAACTTTGAGGGGACTCAATAAAACATTGAGTGAGTTAACTGCAGGCTCTGTAATTAATTGCAATAAAATAAAAAACCCAAAAAACAGACAAAATAAGCAAAATTCTATATTAATCCTGACAAAGTTAAACTGGGTTTAACAACCTCTGTATGGATTTGGTAAAAACATTATTGTGACTTTCCTGGATACTGTTAATATGTTTGAAGTTTATTTATTTGAGTAAAATCTGCCACAGTTTCAACAGCAGGGGTCGGCAGAGAGCAACAGGTTGATCATCAGACAGTTTGAAACGTCTCCAGTTTTTATTTGAATTGATAACAGACAGTTACTGAATATTGTTCATGTTCATAAATATCCAACATCTCGCCTCAAATGAGTTTTATTTAAAGCAAAATGTTTGCTAAACATACATTCAATTAATAAAACAATGCTGATTCTAATTCTGCTGGGTTTAGAATCAGATTTATGGGGGAACAATGTATAATAAATGTAAATACATCTATTATCACATTAAAGCCCTGTAATCCCATGATGAAGATATAAATAATTTAATGCAGGCATCAAGTCCATGAATTGAAAATGAGGAAAATTCAGAGACATTGACTAACCTTGGATTGTTGTGCAGCATTTCAGAGAAGTAAAGACTGAAGAGGAAAACAAAGAGTTAATCCAGGTTTCATCCTCAGCTCTGCGTCGTTCATCATAGTTTTATTTCACATACTTTTCTGTTCAAGTTCTATAAATGTTGATTTTACTTTTTTTTTGCAGAGTAAAATATTTTCATACATTCCTGAAAAACCTTGGAGGATTTTTACACATTTTTTTTCCTGAAATGTTTGAATCTTTAAGGATTGTTTCATCTGATGACTGCGACTGTCCAGTGAAAAGATTTTTACTTTTCTGTAACGTAACTTGGAAAAACTCAAATGTTGCTCCCTCTCTGGGTTAAAAGCTTAAAAATCATCATATTTTCTGTAAATCTACTTAAAATCTAGTAAATCTAGTTTCTAGTTAATGTTTTTGAAATGCTTTACATTTCAGAGCTCCAAAGATAACTGCTTGTTTTCAGGTGAGAAAGTGTAGAAAAGCAGATGGATCCAGCTGACTTTATACTCACAGATTGCCGCCAGCAGAGACGCTTCATGCATCGTGTTGCTTGTTAAAATGTGAAAAACTTTTCTGGGTCATGAAGCCCCTTCAGTTGGTCTGAGCTGGGAGAGCTGCTGTGGTTTCCTTTCCTGTCAGTTCAATGATAAAATACAAAAACTGGAAACATTATCAACTTCTCATCTGTGGTTTCTGTCCTGCTTTTGAACTCTGAAGCCTTTTTGGTGAATAAACACCACATTATGATTTCTAAAGAACATATTTTTATAACTAAAAAGTCTCTTCCTGAAGGTAGCAGTTTGCTGAACAGGAAGACAGAAGGAGGTCATGTTGTTTTTCTGCTGTTCACAGCTTTAAACCGCTGGAATGAGGTCAGAGTAACAGTAAAGGTCCCTCAGATGTCTGTGTGTAATCAAGGCAGACTCAGCAATGAGCGATTACGAAACAGTTTTTACATCAAAATATGGAGTGAAAATAGTCGCAAAATACGCACAGATATTTTTATACACACACGGGTATTTTGCAACTATTTTCACTCCATAGTGGACCAACTGGCTCATAACAACTTGGTGGCATCCAGTCAGATTGTGGGGGAAAAAAATTTATTTGTCTCAAGAAATATTAGCAGTGGGAACACTTGACTATGAAACCTGAACTGTCCGTGGTCAGTAATGGTAACGTAGGCGTGACTCACGCAGTCCTCCCGAGTGTGGGAGGCTTTAGCCGTCCTTTAAAGCAGTGGTTCCCAACCTTTTACTGCGGCCCAGCGGGGGGAAAACAGGTGTGTGTGTGTGTGTGTGAACCATCAGAGAAGGCTTCTGCATGTTGGTGTGTCCGCTAAAGCCTAGTTCACATGGCACAATTTTAAATTTTTGCCCTGATTTTCCCCTTATGACAATCTTAGAACGTTCTGAGTTCTAAGATTGTCTCTTGTGATAATCGTAATCGATCATCCTGCAGTGTTTGGTGTGTTACAACTGATCGGTTCCACTCAGTAGAACGTCTGACTGCGCCAATCTAAAATTGGGTTTATTCAACATGGTCTCGGCCCGATTATCTCAGCCTGTGGGGTTTTCCCTGACTGAACTTAGCCTGTTGAATGTAACAGGTAGCCAATCAGAAAGCGCGGTGACGTCAAAATGGAGGGAATCCCAAACATGGCGCAACTGAGAGTCTGGTGGACATCGGAGGTGAAACAACATGAATGTTTATCCAGCATGTTTTACAAGCAATATCAACAGAAATGATAATGAGAGCAAAACTGGTATCACAGCTATTAACCTGACAATATAGTTATAACGACAAGGTTATTAATTCAGTCAGGGCTTGATGCTGACACTAGCCACATGCATTGCAGATAGATTGTTTTTGTGACTTGTAAAACACAACATTATTTTGTACTCAATCTTTGTTGAGTACACAGAGCAGTGGTACACCCATGTAGAAGATGAAGATGCAGATGTGTGATAATAAATCAGTAATGCACATCAACAATACAACCGTAGGCACCAGATGCACGCCTCCACTCATGGGGATGCGTTACTCTGGACTCTGCAGCTGCTAAAATGGTGAGAAAACTCACCACTAGCTGTCACAGTTTCACCTCTCAGGCTCAAAACTAACAGCGCCCAGCCCAGTTTGGTATCTTCTGGATTATTGTCCAACAACAGTCTGAGCCTTTGTAACAGCCAAAGGTGCTAGGTACATTTGTTCCAGAACAAAAGGTGACAGTCTAAGTCTCTTATGATGAACCGTGGCTGTTGGACTCCTCCGGCACCGCAGGCAGAACAATCCTCCTTGCCACTGGTTGGATGTAGTCTCTGTCCTTCACTTGAACATCCGTAGATCCGATGCGGCTGTCGGCACTTGGATGCACCTTCATCACTCACCTGATTGGCCAGAGTTCTCTGGGAAGTTGAGGATCCATGAGCATCACCACAGTATCCTAAACAAGGTCAACTTGGGTAGTCTGCCATTGTTGTCTGACTTGCAAATTGAGAAGGTATTTGTAAGAGCCAAAAATGTCAGTTTGTAACATTGTTCTATTACTGTGTATGCCTTTTGCATATGTAGATATTTTCTTAATAATAAGTTTCCATTTTATTGTTTTTTGTAGAAAAGTGACACCCAATGGACATAATGAAAAGTATATGAAAAGTGCTGTGTCACGTTAGCTGAGAAAGATAATTGAATGTAGTGTTTAACTGAGCTCTACAGTTTTTTGACCGTTACATGTGGAATGCTGTGCAAGATTAAAGAATCCTCTGTATCATCTGCTCAAAGAAAAGTAAAGTTCATCATTCCTCAGATTTTGTGTGGATTTTGTAAGTACGTCTTTAATTCACTAAGAGATGCACAAAAGCATATTGTGGGACAGAAACGCGTCAAGCTAAGAGCCACGCTAACGAACATCAACAAAAGAAAGAAAACTAAAACTTGTTGAACAATATAGTGGCTTTACACTGAAATGAGTTAGCAGCCACTACAGTATTCTCTGATAAATCTGGACCAAAGCCTGTGAGTAGCACCAACGGCGTTTGCTTGGGAGTTCGGTTGCAGGGCACACAACCTGAGGCAATGACCCATCCGGCCGCCCCATCAGCAGGTGATTTGGTGAGTGGGTGGTGCAGATCTAGAACAACTAGATCAGGGGTGTCCAAACTTTTTGCAAAGACGGCCAGATTTGATAAAGTGAAGATGCCCGGGGGCCAATAGTTTGTTCGGACATTTTTAACTACAAAAGTTTCATGCAAATACACACTGTTATAAAACAATTTTCATTGTCACAATTATCTTTACTTTTCAAATGACAAAATAACCAAATATAAGCCACTCAGGTAGATGAGAACAACTCTAAAAACACAAATTCTGCCTTTCATTCATATTTGGAGAGTCAGATAACATTGAACAAACTGTATGATTTACATGAGTTTAAAAACATCTTTGCCTCATGAACATTTTAAACAGGAGTTATAAGTAATGCAAAGTTGTCTGTTATTATTAAGTCTTAAAACAAGTGAATTTTGCTCATCATTTACAATATCTTTCAGAAAGTAATAGTTTGTGTCACATACAAAAACATACTACAGGTTCATAACATCAACAGTAATAACCAAATCTTACTCAAGAGTTTAATAGATAGATTTTTATTATTACAGACTCAAAGTCCAAACTTACATAAAAAAGAAAACAAAACAATAACAGAATAAGAAGTACATAAAAAAAATGGCAACTAACCATTCAGGAGTCAATCACACCAATGTCTCCAGAGTACAGATGAGTATTTTACTGCACTATATTTAACATTTGTCAACAAGAGAATAATTCTATTATTAGACTCATTTACACGACAAATAAATTTATACATAAACTTTCTTAAAACAGCCATCAAAGTGCTGACACGAGCCGAAACAAACAGTTCACTGGTCCATCTGGGCTTATTAATAAAAATAAGTGCCATAAATTCAAGTACATAAATGTTCTTTTGGCTTTTCATTGTTGATAGTGACAGATGTTACAGTTCAAAATGCTAGATTTTAAAAGTTTAATGGCGTTACCTCCTTCTTCGCTGACTTTATTGCAGATCAGTGTGGACAACCCACTTCGCTCTCCAGCCATGGCAGGCGCACCATCGGTAATGATCCCAGAAACTTTACTCCATAGTAGCTTCATATCATCAACAGCTTCACAAACAGAAACGAATAAATCCGATCCTCTGGTTTGGCCTTTCATGCTTTGGAGGTCCAGCAGCTCCTCTGTTATGTTCATATTGTTGTCAACTCCTCGGTTGCAGCTGTGCTTTCATCGCAGGCTAATGAGAAATAATCTAAAGCCTCTCCCCTCTCCCCCAGTTGTCTCTGAATATCCGACGATATGTCCTCAACTCTCCGTGCCACACTGTTACGGGCCAGACAAACATTCGCAAGTTCTTGCTTCTTCTCAGGGCAAATGTTCTCCACCATTTTCATAACACAGTCTTTGATAAATGTACCTTCAGTAAAAGGTTTGCCATGTTTAGCTACTTCGTAGCTTGCTTTGGTGGTATTTTCTTTTGACTCACAGGCCAAAGAATCGCTGTTGTGATGCCAGTGCAGCTTGGAGCTGCTTCACTTTTTCAGCACAGTCACTTCCTGTTAGCTTGTCGTATGTATTAGCATGTTTAGTCTGGTAGTGTCTCTTTACGTTGAAAACCTTTAACAAGGCAACCGTCTCATTACACATTAGACAAGCACTTGATTTTCAGTGGAGAAGAAGTATTGTAATTCCCATCTCTCTAGAAAGCGGCGGCCCTCACTGTCAACTTTCCTTGTTTTCTTTGCAGTGGCCATGGCAGAAATGAGCGGAGACTGATAGTATTAAAGTGGTGCTGCCACCATTTGGTGAAAGGAGGAATTACAGTTTCAAGTTTTATGATTTATTTATTCTGTTTGACAGTGCAGGCGGGCCATAAATAATACATTATAAGACCGAAGCTGTGGGCCGTATGAAATCTGACCGCGGGCCGTGATTGGCCCTCGGGCCGGACTTTGGACATGCCTGATTTACAAAGAGCGATCGTCGTTATGCAAACTGCATTTGGGAGCAGATTTTCCCAAATCTGATTTCTTTATTATGTTTCTTTAATTTCATCAATGCAACGAAACGCAATACATTTATATTGTAACAGAAGGTAAATTTAAAGCACCATTTGTACAACAGAGTCACGTGGTGCGTCATTCCGTCCAGGACGCACTGCAGGGAAAATAAACATTTAATTATGAATACTAATTATGTATATACGTTTGATAATAGGCTAATTTAAACACTTAAAGCTTCTTTTGCGTTCATTGTAAGCCTTATATAAGGCTTGTAATTTTTTGTGGCTCCAGACAGATTAGTTTTTTGTTTTATTGGTCCAAAATGGCTCTTCCAACATGTTGGGTTGCCGACCCCTGTACTATTAAGAGGGTCTTTATTTCCAAACAAAGGTCTTGAGGATTCTCTAAAGGTTTAGTTCCCTCAATTTAGGAAACTAAAACTCAAGGAAATACCTGCCTTACTTACCGATAAGGACTTTAATTAACTAGGACCTACAGCTTAGAAACCCGTGGTTCCCTTTATTCTTATTCCCTCAGTCTGAATACCGAGTGTCTGGGGACATTCACCCCCCACTTATGTTTTTATTATTTTTATTAATTTTTATATTTTTAATTTAATTTTATTTTTTTAAATAACGTCAGTCTCTATTCCTCAGGGTGAAAGGTTTATCGGATCCTTACTATTTTATAATTTAGAATTTGTAGAATGAATTTGTTACCCTGAGTGAGTATCCCACCTGATTACAGTGGGTTTGAGTTCGTTGATCCCAGCGCTGGAGCCGTGGAGCCGACCAACAGCCCTCTTCTCTCACAAAACCTACACGAGGTTTGAGGCTGGAGTCTAGTCCAGGTCGGTACCAAAACGCTGTTCGTCGGATGTCCAGTCGAGGGATCCGGGTCACGGCACCAAACTGTCGTGGAAAAAAACTATTTCCAAGCACTGCTCAGGTAGAATCACTCAATCAGGTTTATTCATATATTGTACAACACAGAGAGCTTGTAGGACAATCAGTAATGAAGCAGGTCTGGAGGAAAAGCTCTGCCAGGCAGAGAAACACTTGAGTTTTATACCAAGGATAAGGAATTAAAAACCAGACCAGACAGTCTGGTTCTGATGTAGAAAACAACTTACAACCTTCTACATGGAACCCAAATAGTTCTTTTGGTGAAAGTTCACAAACATTTCATATAACATGACTAGTAGATGTGACCTTATTGTAATTTTTCCATGTCAGTGAGGCGGAGCGTGCTTCAGAACGGGTAGCAAATTGTAACTGAAGCAAATTCCTGTCCTTTCTCCTTGCACAAGTAAATCTTAAAGCTCACTTGTCTCTCTCTTCTTTTCCTGTTTGAGAATGCTTAGGTAAATGAACCCGACAGACTTGATATCTGGCATCGCTGTACTTCGTCTTCTCTTGTTGCACCCCCAGGTTACTGTCACTCATAGAGTCTGTGTTATGTGAGGCTTTCTCCGATGAACCATGCTCTGATTCTGATTCTTTATGAGCTGTAGATCACTCATCAGCTTCTCCAGCAATGTCAGAACTGGCTGTGTTGGTGGAGCAGGCTCAGCCACTTCCCTGGTTTAGGTCATGGTGGAGGATCGGGCCATTCCTCTTCATCATCCTCATCATTCTCCAGCTGTGTTGGAGAAGATGGTAGTGCATATGTTGGTGGTGGGACTCTAAGCCTCTGATGAAGAGCTGCTGTGCTCTGCTGGGCAGGTCCCATCCTCCTCTTCATCTCTTCCTTTAATTCTCTGAGCTCAGCCAATTCAGCACTTCTTAGCTTCTCCAGCTCTGAGCGGTATAGTAAGGAGGTCTGCACTGACTGCCTGGTATGTGAAGATTGATCTCTGAAATCCTCTCCTGGAAAGCTGCTGGATAAAAAGTAGCTGGAGGAGAAAGTTTCTGATTTAAACGGTTTATGTTTCTGCTTTTCATTTTTAAATAACTTCTTAACCAAATTCAGCAAAAAACATTAGATAATGTCTTTGAAGTCTAAAGGGAGACAGTTTGACATTTTCATGATCAGCATTAATAAAAGAGATGTTTTAATGATGAGAAGCAAAAATACTTGAAGCTAAAACATGTAGGAATTGATAGTGGTGAAACTGAAAGTCTGAAGGTCACTGAGTGTTGTGGTTCATTAAAGCCACCAGATGTCTCCACTTCCCTTGTTTTCTGGCAGAACTAAAACCTTCATGTTGGGTAGAAAGTGAAGGAATCAGTTGGTTCTGATTTACAGTAATTCATCTTATTTCTAGTTGGACAGCAGAACAGAGAAGTGAGCAGAAGTTAGAACTTAGTCAACATGTTAATGAGTTGATAATCAAAGCGCTGCAGCTTCCTGTCAGCGTCTGTCAGGTGACTTTCCTTTGACAGGTGACTTTCCTTCCATGTCTGAGGTTATAAAAGCAGAGGAAGAATCAGAAATTCGCCACAGCTCAGCCGGATTCAGAAGAGAAGCTGCTGCTCGTCACTCTGACGGCTGCCAGGATGTCTCAGAACGCTCTGTCCACCTACGGTGAGTTGGACTCTCAAATTTCACTTTTACTTAGTAAAACCAATTATTCAAAACTGATTTCTATTGAGCAGAAAATGATTTTCTCTTGACTCACATCGACACCCAGCTTTAGATCCGTCTGTCCTCATAACTCAGAGGAGACTCCATGTTATATATATTATATAACACCAAATATATTTTTAAATATTTGATAGTCTAGAGACCAGCTTTTGATTGGCAGAAAGTTTTCTTGAATTCACTCAGGAATGAAGCAGACGTTTCAGCAACAGTATCTCTATTTCCAGAGAGAAATACAAACTGGACTGAACCTCTCAGATCCAGTTAAAGGTTTTACTTTTTTCCAGCTCAGTTTTTTTTTTTACCATCCCAGTAAAAATATTACCTGTTATTCAGAGCTTTCACCTGTTTTGCTCCCAAACTGAACGTCGATGATGTCGCCTCTCTTCCTGTTTACATCCAGACTGTAAAACTGGAATCACAATATTCATTTAACTTTAACACTTTCCACCATTATTTTATTCATAATTTTATTGTAAGGTGACATTGGGTGTCCTCAAAGCCACTTGTAAAGAAATGACTTTATTATTATCATTATTATTCTGAACCTTTTCCTTCATGACTTTGTCTTGGATCATCAGACCTGCAGACGCTGCTGGTTTTTCAGCAGGCAGATAAATAGGATCTAATTGTTCAGATTATGACACCAAGTCACAGGAATCTTAATTAGCTCGGCTGCATGTTACTTCTAGCCAAGCTAGAACAGAACTGGGTCAGAACAGAACCAGAACTCGGACTCCAGCCGTCCTCATCAGTTTGGATCCAGTTTCTCTCCATGTCATCAGAAACCCTGACTCATCGTCTCATGTTCTCTGTTTTGGTTTCTCTTTCTGACTTGGGAATTTTCCCTTGAGTTTCACTTGACTTGTAAAAACACTGAGACTTGATTTGGACTTGAGGTTTGGGTTCACAGAACATCATGTGTCTGTTTTGGTTTTACTGGACTGTCTGATGAGTTGAAATGATTTTTTGTGTTTCAGTCCAGGCGAACTCGCCCTCATATATGGCTCATACCAACATGACATCGTACGTGGGGCATACCACCTCTCTGCCATGCTGGGCGTTATCACACAACCCAGTCACTGCTGTGGAGTGGAGAAGACCTGAGACGTCCAACTATGTCCTTCTCTCCCGAGATGGACATGATGATTCAGGACAACAAGACCCTTCTTACAGGAACAGGGCGTCTCTGGTGGACAGCGAGGTCAGGAACGGAGACGCATCTCTGGAGTTGAGAGACATCAGTCCAGGGGACAGCGGCATGTACGAATGTCGAGTTACAGGCAGCGAGTCCAGACGCAGAAGACGGGGCGTCCTTGGTGGTCCTCCAGTCAGCACCGTCAACCTGCAGGTTCACTTAGGTTGGTCTGTGAATGATAACTACAAACTGACAGATTAAGGATTTTGTTTTAGTTGTAGGAGTTTTAATCTCAGGAATGTTTGCTTTATGCCAGATATATTCATCTGTGACTTTATGAAACGTTCTAAAGTTGTGATGAGCCCATCTGAACTGGATCCATTTGAACTAATCCACTAACACCTTATCTTCCACAGAGCAGGAAATGACAGGTAACCGTGGCGAGGATCTCGTTCTTCACTGTCGGGCTCCCAGAGATGCTGCAGTCGATGCTGTGGAGTGGCTCAGAACCGACCTGGAGTTTGGCACATACGTCTTTCTGATGAGGGACGGCTTCCCAGATCTGACCAAACAGCACGAGGATTACAAGAACCGGGTGGAGCTGATGGACCCGGACCTGAAGGATGGAAACCTGTCTCTGGTTCTGAGGAATGTGAGCAGCAAAGATGTGGGAACTTATGTCTGTCGCATGAAAGCAAGCAGAGAAAGAGAGAAAAGAGCCACGATTAAGAGTAAACCAATCAGCATCATCCATCTCAAGGTTGAAACTCCAGGTGAGGTCCAGAGTCAGATTACAATGTTTGGCTTTTATGTTGTATGATAACTTTATCATAATCAGCTGCAGTGGAAAGAGTTAAAATAATAACAGAGAAGCCGACGAAACGTTACGGTGATTTTCTGTTTCTCAGTCATTCACATCACAGTTTATGCTGGGAACAGCGCCACCTTTCCCTGTCGAGCTCCTGTGGATGCTGATATCATGGCCTTGGAGTGGACCAGACCGGACCTGGAGGACGACGGATACGTCTACCTGGTGAGGGACGGGATCCCAGACCCGACCAGGCAGCACCCGTCTTACAGGGGCCGGGTGGCGCTGGTGGACCCCCACCTGCAGAACGGAGACCTGTCTCTGGTTCTGAACAACGCGACCCGCAGCGACACCGGGACGTATGAGTGTCGCCTGAGCAGACAGGAAGGACGACAGAAGAGGGCCACCATCCAAACAGAACCGGTCCGCAAAATCAAGCTCCTGGTTCTGGAGTCAGGTGGGTCAAAGGATGTTTCCTACAGATGGTGATGAAAGCTGCTGGTCAGACTCACCTGATTCTGTTGTCCAGGTGATGAGGAGGAGAAAGATGAAGAGAAGAATCGGACCCTGTCGACCGTCCCGCCTGAACCCAGAGCCCACCAGCACCACGGTCTGATCGGTGTGGGGGTGGCAGGAGCTTTAGTCGCTGCTTTGTATTTAATCCTGCTTTTCAGGTAAAAACTGTTAAAGTTTAATCCTTTAATCAGGTTATAAACGAGTTGATATTTGAGAAAAGGATCCAGACAATAAATCAATAAATCATGACAAAGTTAACAAAACCAGTTAATAAAATACAGAAATTAAAGTTTTTCTTAAGGAATCTGATACTAATATTAATTTTATGAGCTACAACCAATATTTACCCTTATGATTTATGTTACATCTGTTTCACTACATTTTTAATACCATTTTTTTAAAATGGCCGCACCGCTAACATCGTGTTAGCTGCTAACGAACCACTGAGAGTTTCACAGGTTGAGACGTTTAAGTACAGGAACACGACCGACTAATAATCATAATAACAATAGTAACATATTAATAAAACAATAACAGAACATGAGAAAACAGTAAGAAACTAAAAGAGGGTTGCACTCATACTGCAGTGAAATGATGACCTAAAAGTCAAAAACAAGGAGGAAGAACTTCCAGGTCCAGATTCTGATGGACACCAGAACCAGAACCGTTCCTCAGACAGCTTCCTCATGTCAGATATTCAGCAGGTCTTCTGTGGGAGAAACCAGAACCTTCAAGCTAACTCCTGATGTTTGACCCGGTTCCTTGTACCAGTGAGCGAAGAACTTCAGGATCCAGTTCAGAAACATTCTGAGTTTAAAGCCAACGATCATAAACTGTTTTCATCAAACCAAAATGTTTCTGATTGCTAATCATCATCAACTTCTGTTTGACCTCTGACCTCTTCCTTTGTAAATAATAACAAAAAGAAGCTGGAAGGAAAACTAAAACTAACTTTAATCTCTAAGTCAGAACTCTGGAGACAAAGCAGACGCTCCTCCCAGTAGAACCAGTTGGACCAGTTGTAATGGAAAGTTTTATAATGTGCTCCTCACCCCTCTTGTGCTTTAGATTGTGTCTGCATGATCTTATCATGAGGTCCAGCTGCTCTCCTATAGACTTATAACAGCAGGGGATGTCTGTGATCCAGGAGACCATCTGGATGTTACTGAGGCTGCATTTTATGGACTAAATAACAATCCCCCTTTCCTTACGATAGACAAATGGCAGGACCATCTGTGTTGGGCTCCATAGAATCCTAGGTGCATAACAATCAACGGTTCACTCCTATAAGCCAATCAAGTCTCTTCTCTCTGTTGGGAAACACCCAGACAGTGACACCCTGCTGCTGTATGATCTGCTGACCAGAACCTATAAAAGGAAACCAGAATCCACTGTTGGTCAGAGCAAACTGACAGACTCCTTTGACTCTGTTTCTGTTCTTACCTTGAAAGGTTTTAATACATTTCTTATTTTCTTCTCATCTGGACTCTTGTTAAAGTAATTTCTTCCATGACACCAGTAGAACCAGTTGGACCAGTAGAACCAGTTGGACTGACCATGTGACTCTCAAACAGGCTCCTGTCATTATAAACTGAATAAATCACAACTTTAAGTGTTTAAATCTCCTAATATTTCCTGTCTTTATGATTTTTCCATTTATTCATTTTCTCTTCAGCTTCTTGGTTTGATGTTTTATGTATTTTTCATATAAAGAGATAAAACTTCATAAACATTTGAAATGTTTTCCTTTCCTTTTGTTTATTTGCATGAGGTCAAGTGGAAAGTAAAAGCAAATATTAAACCCCTCCCAGCCGATCATCCCACATGTGAGATGACTCATCACGTGTTTCCCAGCTTTACAGGTAAACAACCTGTGTCCGTGACTTTTTTTTAATTGTCCGCAAGAGAAGGATTTAAACATTCTAACATTTATCAGTACTTCCAAACCCCGTTTCTATTCAAACCTTCAATGATTTAAAATAGTTTTAAAAACTGTTTTTGACCCAAACTGAATGGAAATGTTGAAATAAAAACATTTATTCAATAATATTATCTAAAAATGAGAGCAGATTCATAAATCTTGGAATCCTTTGAAACGGGTTTAATGTCTGAGTTGGACAACAGTGCCACCAGGTGGTTAGTCTGCAGCACTGCAGCTTTAATCCAGCATGATTTCTACAGTTAAATCAAAATAAACTCCAGATTTTAAAATCCTCAAAAGAACACAGAAAAAAAAGCTTCAAAATGATACATTAAAAAAGAAATTCAGTGTTTCTGCTTATGAAGCTGAGCTCAAATAAATCTGATCAATAAAATAAAACAAATCAAATAAAAAAATCTGATGTCCCAGAAAACTAACTGTGTTTAGAGGTGAGGCGGGTTTTTTCCTGCTCTTGCAGGACAATTATGAAAATATAAATAGAAACAATTTCTCTAACATCAACATCAGACCTACGTTTTTATTCACAAACCAGTGTGTGAAAAATATTCTTGCCCATAATTTGATAGTTAGAGGAATAGATCCTCCTCCTCCTCACCATGGATCCAGAGTCTGAACAACATGGAGGCAGAAACTGAATCATTATTAGACTGAGGGCAGTCAGACTAGTTTATTTTTACTAAATTATTATATTCAGCTAAATATTATTGGTGAGGGGAACAAGCAGGCCTTCTGACATACAGATTAAAAATTTGAAAATTGAAAAAAAAAAAAAAAACTCTAAAGGGGCATCACGGATAAAAGGGGCAGGGCCCCCCCCACCCCCCACCACACACACACATGACTGCATCCAACAGCCTGATCCGTCATTTTTAATACAAATGAAAACAACAAACAGAACCGGGCTGAACCATCACTTCCTGCAGAAATATAGAAATCACTTTAAATAAAAACAAATGACATTGGAATAACTTAAAAAATATAACAAACTTTTTAAAAAGATAAAACTGATACTTTTCTTGCTTCAAAAGCTGTAAAATCTGCTGGAGGTCCAACAGAACCTCTGCGACATTCTGAGTCAATGGGCTCCTGAACTTAGAGCCCATTGACACTTCCTGTCACTCATTTGTGACATCACTTCCTGTGTCAGGAAGTGATGTCACAATGAGTCAAACAGCTTCAGGACCGTCTCCAGGTTCAGTTTGGTGAAGATCATCAGCTGATGGTTCCACTAGGTCCGACACGACCAGAACCGGTCCTCCTCACCTCGGTGTAGACGATGTCTGGACCAGAACCTGAACAGAACCACACAGACTGGTCAGAACTTGAACAGAACCAGATCTTGATCTTGGTTTGGACCTGGCCGGACCTGTTTTGAGACGGTCCAGTGGTTCCGCGCCAATCTGGACCTCGCTGTAGACGATGCCATCTTTCTCTGCAGCTGGAGGAGAAACCGCAGCTTTACCTCTGACTGAAGCTCACAGTAACAACCCAAAAACTACAGGAAACTACAGGGAAGTACAATAAACTACAGGAAACCCCCCAAAACTACAATAAACATTAAAATCACAGCGTGATGGAGGAAGTGTCTGACCTCTGAGTTTCCTCTGAACGCATTGTCTCCCCAGTACAACCAGAAACACCAGAACAGAACCGGCCGGAACCAGAACAGACAGGAGAAGCAGAGGAAGCCGGCCAGCAGGGGGCGCTGAACCTGAGACTGACAGGAAACAGCTCATTGTCATAATCGTTATCCTTACCTGGTAGAAACAGAAGCTGATCTGAAGGTGGTTATGGTTTATGGTCAGACTGATCTGGACCGAACTGACTTGCTCAGCCATGCTAACACATCACGATAAGTCCTTCCTGTTCTCCTGTAAACCATCCAGCTGTGCTCTACAGGAAGTGGAAGTGTCATGCTCTGGACTGACTTCCTACCGCTTCTTCAGGATCTTCTTTCTGAGCTCCGTCTGACAGCAGCTCTTTATTCTACTGTCTCTTTAAATGAGGCCCCGCCCCCTCCAGCTCCCAGAGCGTTTCACCACTTCGGCCATTTTTGTAGTTTGATAGCAGAGCTATATTTTTCCTTTTTGCTGCCAGATTGTTGAAAAGAGGTGAGACTGGTCCATTCAGCCTCACATGATGGAGCCAGAAAATGTTTCATGAATGAAGTCGACTGGAAACAAGACCTGGCCAGAGTTAGCCTGCTAGCTAACACTAACGCCAAGAACACCACTGAGAACAACACCAAACTGTTTCTGGAATAAAACTATTCACAGCATAGTTCTGTCCTCAAGGAGCTAACCGCTAGCACACAGCGCTGACATTAGCACCATGCTACTGCTAGGAAAACAACAATGAATTCATGCCTACAATAAAATTTGTTGTCATATTAGTGTCTTTAGGAGCTTAGCGCTTTGCTGTGTCATGGTTTCCATGGAGACAGAAGGAACTGAGCCAATCAGACAAGTCTTTCAGTGACTGGTGCTGCTGAACAACCCAACATTTAGACCGATCCACTCTGAGATTCTCCACCTTAAACTTAAACTACAAAATAAAAATGGCCGATTTTCCAAACTGGTTAACCAGAAGTCCAAGACTTTATCAGTTCCACAGCAAATACTGTGATGTGATGGTACAAAAAAACATAATAGGGAAAAGAGAAAACTCAGGACAGACAATATGACCCAAACCCAAAAGATGCTGTATCATCTCAGGACCAGAAGAGACGAAGATCAACTGTTCAGAGAGACTCCAAAAACATGATAAAATATAGTTTAGGTCTAAAAAGTGGATACAGTGATCCCTCGCTATATCGCGGTTCACCTTTCGCGGTCTCGCTACTTTGCAGATTTTTTGTGCAGTTTTTTTTTTTTTTTCACAGAGCATTGTGTTCTGCGTCCTGATTGGCTAATTAGTCTCTCCGCTTCTTCTCTACCTGTGTGTCAATATGTGTGTTTAATATGAACACGTACGTAAAACAGCTTGCCAAATTTAAGTTTGCAAACATAATCGATGGAGGCATGTCGGTTTATAAGAATCTTTTTACCCAGAAGAAAAAAGAGCGACAACCTATAACTCTGTTCTTCTCTCTGAAACCCACCTGCATCGCGGCTTTAGAAGAACAAACCGCTACAGAGCGGAGTCAGGATGCAGCGGCTCAGTCAGGAGAGCAGAGAAATAACCTGAGTCACTATCTGTCCTGCTGTACTTTGTATATCTTATCATAATCATTTTTAATTTCTCCCGTTCTAACCCAATGACTCGGGTCGCGGTGCTGATCTCTGCAATATGAAGCCTTCAGTTTATAAAAAAAAAAAAAAGGTTTCTACTTCGCGGATTTCACTTATCGTGGGTTCATTTTGGAACGTAACCCAGCAAAAAAACGAGGGATCACTGTAATGCACAACATGTTCCCTTTAAATCACATTGATTATCGTTCCCACAGTCATTAGCCAAATCTCTGAGTAACTTGGGTTCGGTGCCTTGCTCAAGGACACTTCACTGTGTGGCAGGGAGGGACTGGAATCAGCCTCCAAACGTTTCAAGACAGGTGGAAGAAATCACACAACAACTTTAAAAGAAGCTCAAAAGAAGAAATTTGGGTTGAGGTTACGACCCTGTGGAACGCCACGTTTCAGATGACCTCTGACCTTTGACAGAGATCCTGCTGGATGGAGACTCTCCATGACCTCTGATGCTACATTTATAGAGGCCTT
>CAEFZY010057866.1:0-33533 GCA_903066815.1 Brachyrhaphis roseni
GATCTGCAGCTTTCACTGGAGCGGTTCGCAGCCGAGTGTGAAGCGGCCGGGATGAGGATCAGTGCCTCCAAATCCGAAGCCATGGTCTTGAGCCGGAAAAGGGTAGAGTGCCTTCTCCGGGTCGGGGGGAATGTCCTGCCTCAAGTGGAGGAGTTCAAGTATCTAGGGATCTTGTTCACAAATGAGGGAAGAAGGGAGCGGGAGATTGACAGGCGGATTGGCGGAGCGTCTGCTGTGAAGCAGGCGCTGTACCGGTCCGTCGTGGTGAAGAGAGAGCTGAGCCGGAAAGCGAAGCTCTCGATTTACCGGTTGATCTACATTCCCACCCTCATCTTTGAGGGTGGGCTTTTGGTCATGACCCAAAGCTCATGACCAAAAGAACGAGATCACAGATACAAGCGGCCGAAATGGGTTTTCTCTGTAGGGTGGCTGGGCTCTCCCTTAGAGATAGGGTGAGAAGCTCGGTCATCCGGGAGGGACTCAGAGTAGAGCTGCTGCTCGTTCACGTTGAGAGGAGCCAGTTGAGGTGGCTTGGGCATCTAATCAGGATGCCTCCTGGACGCCTCGCTGGTGAGGTGTTCCGGGCACGTCCCACCGGGAGTAGGCCCTGGAGAAGACCCAGGACACGCTGGAGGGACTATGTCTCCTGGCTGGCCTGGGAACGCCTTGGGATTCCCCTGGAAGAGCTGGAAGTAGTGGCTGGGGAGAGGGAAGTCTGGGCCTCCTTTCTTAAGCTGTTACCCCTGCGACCTGACCCCGGTTAAGAGGTCGGGAGGAGCCTCCAGACAACAAAAGCGGAGGGTGCAAGCACCGGCCTTGTCCCCCGAAAACTCTCTCGGTTGAGATTGGAGAGTACCTCGCTCCAGGCCCTCGCCTCTCCATTGCGTCTCTGCTGGAAACCTCTGCGCCTTAGTGGTGGAATCCTCATGAACCGACATCATGGAAAGGACGCGGAGAGAGGTCAGGTCAGAAAATAAAGATTTTCTTTATTTTACACGGTCAGGTTAGACGAAGTATGACGAGGATTCCACGACTACTCGGGAATCCCACTGAACTAAAATAGGCTACACACATGATAGCAAACACAACACACCTGCTCTAATTAACTAAGGCTGAAGGGAGGCCAGAAAGAAAATAACAAAAAACACAGATCCTGACAAAACAAGTATCTTTAAGGACGAATGGACTTTCTCTGGGTGTGATCTTATCAATGTTTTTCTTTTTGATGCTTCCCCGGGAAGTTTGCGGTAAAAGGGCAACAGGTGAGTCTCCCGTGCTGGAAATTGGGTTTGATCTAATCCTGTTCCTCCTGAAATCAACAAACAGGAGGGATAGGATTGTTTGTTTCAGGTTCTCTTTGTGCTCCAGCTTCCTGGCCACAGTCTGAATTCATGACTGTTAGGTCAACTGGTCTCTAAATTCTCCTTAGGTGTCAATAAATAATTTATTTCATGACTAAAATATCAAAAATTAAACAGGGCTGCATAGTGGCACCGTCGGTTGCACTATTACCTTGCAGCAAGAAAGTCTTGGCTTTGAATCCTGGCCTGGGTTCTTTATGCACGGAGTTTGCATGTTCTCCATGTGCGTGAGTGGGTTCTCTCCGGGTGCTCCGGCTTCCTCCCACAGTAAAAAAAGATTTTGTGCACATTGATAATAAGTACGTAGTTCTCATGCAACGTGCACTTCCGAACTAGCAAAATTATCTTATCTAAGCTAGCTTTTATCTGTAATGTGTATGTTATTACATGTACCTTCCAGTCACCAGAACCTTATTATTCACACGAGTTCGTACACAGTAAATTCTGCAGAGTTAAATCAACACTATGCCGAGTCTATTTGGTCCTTATCAGAATTTGTGTTAATTTAACTCTTTTCAGAGTTATTTCAACAATAGTTTGAGTAGTTATAACTTTTTCAAGTGTTAAAACTACTCAGTTTCTTGTTGAAATAACATTTCGTTTTACAATGGAGGATTACATATCCATGATTCCATGTGCTTTATTGAGTGTTTTTATGTGTGAAAATTGCTGACATGGGATTTTAATTAAAAAAGTTCAAAAAGGTTGCGTCATCACGTGATGACGTGTGACGTCAGTGCCTCCCCAGTCATGAACCTCACCGCACGTCACTGTGCTAGAATGATGTTAACCACCAACTTGATTTTCTCTTTTGTTAGAATAATTACAGTGAACCTGAATGTGTCTGTCGTGAAGTCAACCTACTGGACCTGAGACGAACATGGAAGAGTTATGTACTTTTAAGACTATAGTTACTACGCTGTACTTTTTACTTTTACTTGGTTAATTTTATTACGAAGTATTAGTCTTATTTTAATGAAATATCTGGATACTAACGTCAATAGTGATATTTAAATAGGTTAATATTTTTGTACAATCGGCTAAATGAATTCATCAGCTTTGGAACTTTTATGGAAATTACCAAATAATTTTCCAGGAACCTATAAAGTACCTTTCATGAATTTAGAGATTACCAAGGAAAAGCCTGGTAACTGATTAACTCGTTTTGACTTAATTATTATTAGCTTTCTAAAGCTAATAGTTTGCTGTTTATTAAAAAAATAAGACAAAAAACAAGTGCAAAATGATATATTTTTCAGCATTATAATGGAGGGTTTCCTAAATAATCTCATAACCACTGCAAAGATTTATCACAACAACCCAAAACTGATCCATCTTAATTAAACGTACTCATATAACTTTTCATGCTGTGCTAACTAAAACAAAATGACATTTATTGTCATACTTTCAAGCATTATTTGCAGTTTTCCTGTAGATCTAATTAGAAATCATTGCAAATCATCAAAAGGGAACAACTTTGTAAATTAGTTTTGCTTCCAACTAATCTTACAAGACAACAATTAAAAACTAAATTTAGTTTTGTCATTCAAATACATGTGACTAACCTGCAGGCGTCCAACAGGAGGCAGCACAAGATGTTTATCAGGTTTTAAGTTGAACGTCACATTTGCTCCACATGTAAAAGCGCAGACAGCGCAGTTACTGAGGATGACATCAATATGCTGATGAAGAGCTGACCTAATTTATTCTGTGTGCGCCGTCTATTTACTGTAAGTGAAAGAGACTGAGGTCATTAAGCTGATTCATGTACCTGATAGAGATCACAGACTGGAAGAAGATGAAAACATCAACAGCATGGTGTAACTTCATATTAATGCGGCAAAGAAGCAGATTCATCGTTAATATTTACATGTAAAACCCTAATTTAACCCTTTCTTGACCTATTTAGTGGTTTATTTAAAGCAAAAGTGTGACACAATCTATAAACTCAAAAAAGTAAAATAAAAAATGACTTATTTTCAAATGTTCTCATCCAGCCCTAATTGCTATTAAACTAATGAAACTCTGTAATGCAGATAGACTCTTTAATAGAACAGGGTGAAGTACTTCCAGAAAAAGAAATATAAACATTGTGCACAAACTTATCTTACGTATTCAGAAATTTTACTCAAGTAAAAGTTGAGATACTTTATAAAAATATTACTCATGTTAAAAGTAGTGTAGTAAAACTATCCCTAAAAGTCAATTCTTTCCAAAGTTACTCAAATAAATGTAGTTATGTCCTAATTTTTTATTAGATAGTGATTAATTGCAATTCATTATTTACAGACCCTGTAATTAACTCACATTAAAATTTTAATCAAGTTGCACCACACTTTTTTCCTCTGGCAGAGTGTTAATGTATTTATCTAATTATGCATTTTAATATCATTAATCACACATTTTGAACTTTGACTGTGTTTCCGAGTGACAGCACGTGGAAAGGACAGATCGTCTGCAATGTAGTCTTCCAGAAATAAACGGTGACAGTGATGAAACATCAGCAGCCTTCTCTTATTTCGCACTGAGCATCTTTCCCTCCCAGCGGGAAGAAGAAAACGCACAATAATCACAAACTCTGCAGCTGCAGAGGGGCTGCATCTCCGCTTGCCTGACTCGGCTCCTGATCCGGTCAGTCAGCTCTGCTTGTGACCGGCTGTGTTTTTACAGAAACACTATGATTCACTGGCACTGACCTTTGACCTGCCCTGTCAGACAAAACAAACTGAGTTCATGGAAGATGAGCCTCAAAGTAAAACGTTACATGATTTCAGGTCAGATTTAGAAGTTATTACAGTATATGTATTGTAGGAGCTATTTCTCTATTTTTAGTTAAATCTTAAAATTTCGATTATTTAGTTCATTTTTATTTTTTGCTTATTTTCTAGTTTATCTATAATCAGAATTTTTGTTTAATTTGTTATTAAGATACGTTCTTTGGTTAGTAATTCACTTAATCTGTTAATTTCAGTTTGGGACGTGGGTGTTCATTATTATCATTATGTGGTCTTATGGCTTTTTTACCAGTCAGATATTCTATCCAATGGTCAGCCAGTTTGTCATCAGTCAAAGAACAGGTGCAGGAATCAGAGCAGAAGAAGTAGCAGAATCTTGTGCAGCCTGTAACTTGTTTTGTCTGAATAGTGGAATAAAACAACTGCATTTTGACCTTTTTTTGACTTTTTTGGACTATGAAAGCCAGAATCCACGGTGCACCATGGTGAGTACTTGAGTTGAATTCACCTTTGGCTTTGATCACCTTCAAGTCTTAAGTTTTTTGATTTTTGAATTTGAGCTTTGGATAAATAGTCACTACATGTATTTGGACGGTCAATAGAAGACCGTCCAAACTGTCTTCTATTGTTCTTCAGAACTCCGCCCACTCCGCCATTTGGGGTCGTCAGAACAACCAGACATCTGTAACCTAATATCATTTCTCATAGATGATTTCACTTTAAAAATGGTCACAGGACGGAGCACAAAGAACGATAGAAACCAAACTTGCTATTTTACGGACTAACTTTTAATGAGGAAAGATGGATAGCAGCCAATCATGACTGTCAGGCCTCGCCGTAATGGCGGATTTACAGCGAACACTTTTTACAAGGTAAGAAGATTAACGTTCATGTACTTTAAATGTGATTAGAACGGTATCAAACACTGCATTATGGAGAAGGTGCGTCTAAATATTGGTAACCATGGAGACAATGCCGCACCGTCATGTAGCCTAGCATGTATGAAAAAACTTTTTTTTTTCATACATGCTATGTATGAAAAAAACATACATAGCATATATGTTTTACAGTGATATAATTTCTTCAAATTATATCACTATAATTTATATCATAGTGATATAAATTATGTGGCGAGAATTCAGACAGTCAGTAATTAATCAACCCAGGTCCCTCTTGAAAATGACATCCAGATCTCAACGGGGTTTACCTTAAATAAAATAAAGAAAAACACGTCAGGAGGGAGGAGGTACGGGTCGGCTAAGCTAGCTGTATCCAAATTAATTAAATATCGCCGTCTATGGGCCCCAACCAGGTGTGTTACATTCACAGACAAATTTAGCTTGACTTAAACAAGTAAAGCCATGAATAAACTGGCAAAAACAACTTGGGAAAACAGTTTCAGTCGCTCTGTTCAAAACGCCCGTCTTTCATTTCCGAAGTCCATCATGGCGCCTCGAATGATTTAGTGACGTAGCTGCAAAGGGTCAGTAGACGCCGACATAAAATATTTAAAAAATGCCAAAGTGTCATTAAAATATGAATTTACAACTTTTACTTGATCCCTTAAAGCTGTATGTAGTATATGACTTTTATTAAAAATAAAAAATATTTTCTAAGCATAAATAACTATCAGTCACAGCATAGACAGAATAATTTATATTTATTTAATTTTTGTTTTTATTTGCTTTTTTCTTAATTATGTTTTAAATGTATTTATTTTGTATTCTTCCTCAGTAAGACTACTAATGGCTTCAGGGCGATTAAGGGAATGTATTTCTTGTTTTTTTTCTGTATTATATTCAAAATTTCAATAAAGAAATTGATGGAAAAATAAAATATTTTTATATACTTGTTTAAATATGTAACAAATATTTACATATATTCCTTGTCTCACTACTCACTTCTAAATGTGCTAATGCTGGAAATGTGATGTGACACATTTGCACCCCAAACTTTATAAAACGCAGTAATAATTTCTTTTAAAATAAAGTTTGTTACTTTTTACTTTGGAGGAAATGTGGTATATGTTTTTTTTGTTTTGTTTGTTTGTTTTAAATTTCTTTATCTAGTGACTGTTTCCCATTCAAATGGTTGAATTTTCAAAATTTTTCAATTTGAAATAAAAGATTAATTTACTTTAGAAATCTTTACCAGTTTCCAATAAACATGGAGCTTATTATACATCTTGCTCTTCTAGGTAGTTCTTGTTCTGCTCACCTGTTAGAAAAGATGTTGCGGTTGCAGGTCCAGGACACTAGGTGGCAGTATTTAGCTTTATTGAGTTGCCGCTGGGCTGTGCATAAACAGCAGAGGTTCACAGAGGCCACTTTGCAACCAATTATATATAAATAAATGCTTTATAAAGAAACAAACAACAATCATGCCCACTTTCCAAAATAACGAATATTCAAAACAGTTAAAACACCAAAAGTATTTACATATAAACACCATTATTATTATTATTATTATTTATTATTATTATTATTATTATTATTAGCATTAGCCTGATTCACCACAGATAAAACCTGCAGCTTGGTAAAATACAGAGGTACCACACAACACTGTTGTTTTTAAAACAATTCATCACTGATTTGTGTTAGACAAACAGGCTGATAGTGTCATTTATTAATTAAAGCGCCTCCATCTGCTTTATTTTTATACATATATATATATAAAACAAAGCATCGACAGAAATATCAGAGCTGACACATCAAACAACTGTTACAGACGTCGAAATGCGAGTTAGAATAAAACTCTTCTTTTACTCCATCAACATCAAACATGCAAACGACTCACACGAACCATCGACATTAAAAGAGCCAATTATCCTATCAGCCTGGGCCCAGTGACAGGCAGATCAATAGATGGGGAACGTCCGGCAGGATTAAGACCACTTGGAAATCTCTGGAAGCATCAGGGAAGAAAAGAAAGTTATTGCCAGGGACGTCGAGATTTAATGTCAGGAGTTAATGGAAATAACTGACAGGATTTAATAAAAGCAAGCAAAGCTGGCTGGAAGTCAAACTGCAGGATAATTAAAACTCCCTCCCTGATCTCACACACACTACATGCAGGATTTCTCGTTAAATCAGATCAGATTGATGCCTTTAGATTCTCCGAACAGACATGAACGCCTGCGAATGTTTTTAAAGGGGACCTATTATGCAAAATTCATTTTTTGCACGTTTTTATATTTCCACAAGGCAAAATCACAAAATCTTACCAAGTATTTTTGGTCTAGACTAAAGATCCACCTGTTAGAGTTGATTTTGAACCATAATAAATGGAAAATTAACCAACATATTCTATGACTGTTCTTGGTTTTCATAACTGTTGACCATATATTGTGTTTTTTTAATGTTTTTTCTCTTTTTTTTATGTTTTCACAATATAAAACACTTTGAATTGCCATGTTGCTGAAATGTCCTATACATATAAACTTGATTGATAGTTTCTAGTGCAAATATCTTAGTATACTTGAAATAAGACAAAACTAACTAACAATTAACCCTTCAGAAAGATATAGGAGTTTGTTTTAAGTCAATAATTTCTTAATATTGATTTTTTTAAAAGCACAAGTTCCACTGGCAGATTATTTCTCTTGCAACAGGTGGAAAATGTCTTAAATGAAATAATACTAGTTTCTAGTAACAAAACTAATTTACAAGTAACTTTTTAGTGAAAAGTAGGAGCTTATTTTTAATTTAAAAGGTTTTAGTTCCACTAGTAAATTATTTTACTTATACTGAGACATTTTCTCCGTTCTAAGTGAAATAATCTGCGAGTGGAAGTAGTACTTTTTCATCAATATTAAGAAATTAATTACTTAAAACAAGCTCTTGTAAGTTAGTTTTCTAATATAATTGGACTAATATTTTGTGTTTTGTTCTTCCAAGCGATTAAAAAAAAGAAAAGACATCCAGTTCTTTTTAGGCAATGTCTACGGGAACTGCGCCGTTACCTAGCAACCCCAGCGGAACTCCGCCTGTCACCTAGCAACCAAAGCAGAGCTCCTGCTGGTTTTACTGCTTTATTATGGCAGCTGGAAAAGGCAAGTGTTTTGTTGTTGACTTACCATCGAGAAACCACTTGCTGCATTCTTGCTGGTTGTGCAGGAGGCTCTACTAATGCTTTTCAAACAGGTACGGTTATATAATTGTGCGTCTGTTTACAACCATTTTCACTTGCGAGTGTAAACGTTAAGTGGGGGCATGGATTTAAAGTGACCGGAGGCCCTGAAACAACTTATTCTGAAAGGATCTCATTGAAAATCTCATTATTTTGTGCAAAAAACGTGATGAACATGTTTTGTGTAGACCACAGACCTAACCTCACCTGATGAAGGAAGCATAATAGGTCACCTTTAAATTACATCCATCTAGCTCAAAAGTTAGATTACTGCTGCTTTCAGTTCTGGTAGAAAGTCAGCGGGAAATGAATCCATCGCAGTCATGCAGGACGTGCTCAGAGCATGCGGCGAATCGTCCCGGTTTCACTCCTGCACCGTGGAGCCGGGCAGCTCGTTGGTGAGGGTGTGCCAGCGCTCCACCTTCTGGCCCTTGTTCTTCAGACAGTCGATCCAGTGCTGCAGAGCGTCGCCCTGCGAGTGGCAGCCGAAGGAAACGCCCCCTAACCAGAGCAGAGACGCAGAAGAAGAAGAAGAGTTTTCAAACCCAGAGACGAGGGATGTGTTGTTTAGAGGTTCAGGTTGAACCTCTAATGATGTCATCAAAACATTCAAAATGTCAAACCCAGACACACTGTATTCAATAAACTGGAATATATGTCCATGAGATTTAAAAAGGAACAAAGTCATAATATGAGAATAATGTCAAAATAATGACTTTGTTCTGACAAGTAATTTATAGGTAACTTTTGAGCAAAATACGGTTTTTTTTAAATCAATAATTCCATAATATTAATGAAAAAGTTCTATTTCGACTGGTAAATTATAACAAATGTCTTGTTATAAGTTAAATAATATGCAAGTGGAACTAATCTTTTTTTTTTTTTAAATCAATATTAAGTAATTATTGAGTTAAAATAAGCTCCTATATTTTGCAGAGAAGTTCCTTGTAAGTTAGTTCTGTTTAATTTTAAGATATTTGCACCAAAAACTAGATGAAAATACTTGGTAATATTTGAGTTTTTTGCAGTTTGTTACTGTGAAATGTCGTCTCTGCAGCCCAGAAATTGAGCTGTTGTCATGTCATGAAAAAGATTAATCAAACAGCATAGGTCTTCAGTCAGAGGCCTCCTCAGATTTGTTGCATGACTGACTGCTACTGGAGATCAGTTAGTTTCTTTCTGGGATAAATAATGTATTTTTTAATCGAGTTTATCAGTATTTTGGCCATAATTGTGACCATATGGTGCTGAAATAGCAGTAAATATTTCAGCAGGAAAACAAAAATATTTTTACTAGGCTGAAATGTAATACAAGATTTGGAAGAAAACATGGGTCTGATTTCTAGCTTTGATTTTGAGTTATTTTCTTACTTTTCAACAGTTCATTGATTTTTTTTAAATTAGTACCATTAATATTTTTTGTTTGTGTAAATAAGTAACAAGCATGAAATGTTTGACTCCAGATTTAAAGTCTAAAAGCTGAAAAAGGTGAGCGAGTTCAATATGCAGAGCATAAATATTGAAAGTGGAAATTACAAATTAAATATTAATAAGTTAGGTTGCCCTTGTCACCTTCGCTGACAGATTGCACACCATGAAATTCTCCCCAGCGGTTCTCTGCAGATGCCCATGGGTATTCACTGTTACATGCATTACATCACATGAATATATTTCAAACAGAACCAGAACCAGACCAGGAGCGTCATTCGACACACAGAAACACTGTTTCCTGAAAGCCACGCCTTGAAGGAGTGATGAGCTGTTTTTATACAATTATTTACCTCCAATGTTGCTAAAAATAATTCATTTGTGAGATTCCTTTAAAAATTTTAAACACTCTGTTGAAAATATCTGCCTGCATCTATCACTGACATGAGACTTGATTTATAAAAATGTCTTTTAGTCACTGAAGAATAAAAATAAAGAAGAAGTCAGATTGTATGAGGTGACATTTATAAAGTTACACAGTCAAAAATTAACCATAGAAATACCCGTTATGTAGCGAGTAATAAGAGAAAAAGATGGGAAGTCATTTTTTAAAAAGTCATATTTCTAATTAATTTATAAATGTCACGGTTTCAAACTAAATATTTACATCCAAATCAAATATTTAGCTGGCTAAGTATTTAGTTAGCCATCAAACCGGCTAACTAAATATCCAGTCAATATTTAGTTAGCTGGGAAACGAAACAGTTAAATATTTAGCTATTAAACTAAATATTTAATTTACCAGCTAAAAATGTAGCTTCAAATTAAATATTTAGGTAGCAAGCTAAATATTTAATTTGATGGTAAATATTTACCTCTAAACAAAGCATTTATGTAGCAAACTAAATATTTAGCTTGAAAAATCTTTCTTTTACGACAAGCTAAATAACCCACATTATTACTAATTTTTGATTGTGTAACTTTACAAAGTGAACCCCATAGATTTGGCTCCAATCTCTGCATTAGAAATCCAAACAAAAACAAATCTGAGGAAGTAGAGGCAGGAAAATATATTTAAATAGAACAACCCAAATAAATGTGATCACTTACACCCAGTAGCCTGTGGTAAGTTTTAAACAAACTGACACCCATTTTGAGGATACACAGAGCTCCACTTCTCTTATGCTAACAGCTAATTCAGAACATCCTCAAATATGCTGGGCAACGTCTAATATTGTACATGAGGCTATTAGAAATAATTAGGTCTAATAAGACAAAAGCACCTTTATTATTATTCATCAGTGTTTTGGTAATAAACTCACCTATGAAGTCATTGGACTTCCCCAGGTCGTAGTCCCAAACTGTGACCTCTAGTGTCTTAGAAGCTAATTCTGTGAAGGAGATTTCATAGAAGAACTCCTGGGGAGAAGGAAGAGGTCAGAAGGTCAAAGAAGCAAACTCTGAAATCAAAAGCGCCTGTCACAGTTACACACAAACATGGAGGTTACCTCATTAAACTCTGGGTTGAGAGTCTTTTTTATGACGGCGGTTTTGTGTTTGGATTTCTTCTGAACATCTGGTTTCAGGTACCTGAAACAGACAAACATCACAACAAAACATGACTGATCCTTAAGATTCAGTTTAGCATAAATTTAGAGACATTTCCAGGAACACAGATCAGAACGGTTACACAACTATTCAACATTTCTCTTGCATTAGCTTTTCTTGTGATAGCTTAGCTTTATTGTTAGCTGGATTAGCACCTCTTGCACTAGCCGTGCTACTATATTAGATATATTAGACAAACTGCAGTAAATGGTAAATTTATAATCTTATTTCATCTTTTATTAGATTAGCTATTTTACATTTCATTTTGCATTCACTTGGTTTTTATATATGAATGCATCTATTTAGCTGTTACATTAGTTAATCTTTCAATAGCACTGTGATTATATGAAATGCTGAACTATCTCTCAAATTAGCCCAACTCTTACAATAACCACATTAGCTTCTCTTTTATAAGGTTAGCTAATATATTAGCTACATTAGCTCTTTTACTTAAATTTAAAGATTGTATTACATACATTACCTCCTTTTTATGTATATCTAGCTATTGTATTAGCTACACTATCTAATTTTACATAATTTTAGCTATTGTATTTTACCTATCTCAACCCAACACCTACAGTATATTAATTATTATAAATTTATTAGCTTACATATTTATTATCTTACTTTTATCATGGAGAAAAACATATTGTTATAAGTGAAATATTCTACCAGCTGAACTAGAATTTTTTCATCAATATTAAGGAATTATTTATTTAAAACAAGCTCCTATATCTTGCTGAAACGTTGCCTGTAAGTTAGTTTTGTCTTATTTTATTACTAAGTGTACTAAGATATTTGCACTAGAAACTAGGTGAGTTTTTTTGCAGTGTGAGTAGAGTATTCAGAAACTTTAAGCAAGAAAGAGTAGCGGCACTTACTAAATAAAACTTACTCAATTAAAAGTAAAAAGTACAGCGTAGTAAAAATAGTTCTGAAAGTATTTTTTTCCATAAAGTTTCTCAAGTAAGTATAACTAGTTACGTTAAGACTTTATTTGAAGGGTTGTGCATAAGACTGAATGTTTATGGCTGCAGTCATAAAGCATAATTTGGTAAGTAATTACAATTTTAATGCAAAATTCACATTAAAAGTCAATTAAAAGTGTTAATGTTGCACATCCCTTCAAATACAGTGCTATCCTAGTTACTACACAACTCTGTTTAACAAACCAACTCTCAAAAAACCCCCACACAAATTAACTTAGTGTGTTAACTAGTAAAGAAAAACCAACTCTTTTCTCAGATAGCTCAGCAACACAGCACCGACTTACAAACAGCAGCAGCGTTTGCAGGCTGTCATTAAATTTGCAGGATATTTTTGAGCCAGCTGGAAGGAGAATGGCAAAAAATCACTATTCACATTTGCTTTCCACCCACCACCCACAGCTCAGGATGCGTATGTTCCCACACGCTCTCAGACACAACAAAGCATCTGGGAAGAAGCTCCTGCCAACGGCCAAAGATGTGAGCATGCATGTAAAGGGAAACACAGGTGCATGATGGGACGAGCGGCGTATCAGAGAGAAGGATGAGTGGGTTTGGGTGATGCTGAGAAGATGGTGAGAAAACCTGATGAAAAAGAAGAAAGAAGAGAAAATGGCAAGACAAACTGCAGTCCTGTGCACTGTAAGATATCAGAAATTAGACATTTTTATATTTTAATCTTACTTGTTTGTGTAAAACCAGCTAAAAAGACAAAGAACAAACATTTTACTGTCTAAATACAAACATTGGTTTGTAGTTCTTGCCTTTTTCCGTATTATTTAGGACCTTTTATCAAACAACGAAACAATTTTAGAGGAGTTAAGAGTTAACGTCTCAATAACTGTGAGTTTAAGAGATAGATGTAAGAAATTAGCTCTCTTTCCATTAGCTAACTTCTTATATTAGCAACATTTCACTTGCTTTAGCTTGGCTAATATGTTAGGTATATTAGCTTTTATATTAGCTGCTACTATATGAACCTATATTAGCTCTTTTTACTTAAATGTAACTATTGTATGTGCTACATTAGCTTGTCTTATATTATCCTAGTGGTTGTTCTACTCACAGAAATAATAAAATACTCATCTATCTATCGCAGCCCAACACCTACTGAATATTAGCAATAGGAATGCTGCCATAAAATACAGCTAACCTACGTATATTAGCCTCAAATTATATATTAGCTACAAAAGATTCCCCCACATTAGCTTAGCTACATTAGCTTACTTTAAAATATTATTGATAATTTTTGCCAGGAAGAGTTAAAAGCTGGTTGTAATGTGATTCAGACCTAAATGTCTGCAGTAACTCTTATTTTCTTTGTAAAATTAAAACTTTCTAGATAGACACAAATTTAATTTAAGCATGCTATTGCTGTGTTTTAAACTCCTCTTTTACTCATGTCAACAACAACCTCAAAGCCACAGCAGCAATCACCAGCCAGTGACAACAGAGGGATTTTACATCTCATTCGTTCACATTCTGTCAAGTTGCATAATTCAGCTGAAGGACCTTCCTGCCCTGGTGGAGCCACTGACACAGACACAGACACACAGCAACGCTTTCCTGTCATCAGTGAGTAATGAAACTCCAGACGACCTCATGACACAACAATATCTCTATAATCTGATTCCCCTTCTGTGGTAAAACACCCTAAAGATGATACTCTGTGAGCTGGAGATGAGCACATTTTTTAAGACGTCAACAATGACACCTTTATATATGAGTAACGTACATTTTAAAATAACTTCCATGTACAAAATGATGACTTGTCACCATTATCCTCAGTGGCGTTAACTCAAAGGTTAAAAAATGGCTACAAAATGTTATCTAGCGTCTTCCAAAGGCCTCATAAGACCAAAACATGAGAGGCAATAAAACAGAGCAGGCTGGAGAGTTCGTCCTGAAATAGGTGTGAACTGTCAGAGCATCAATCTATGCTGGACGTCTGGTATGCAACACCTAAAACCCCAGACGGGCAAAATAATTTGGACTCAGAACCACAAAAACTGGACATACAACGTCGATTATACAGCGTCAAAGATTTGGTAACTAAAAGTATTCATTCACCTGAACAGATTAATTACACAAGAAGAGGTGAAACAGTTTGATTAAATATTATTAAAAGAAATTTAAATCCTACTTTCAATGGATAACTCCGACTACTAGCATAGTTTTACCTGAATTAACGTCTCTACACTGTAAAAAACACAATTACCAAATATTTTTGGTGCATTTTCTAGTAGACTGGAAATAAGATAAAACTAACTCACAAGCAACTTTTCAGAAATATATAGGAGCTTGTTTTATGTCAGTATTCCTTAATACAGGATGACCAGACGTCCTCTTTTTCCCGGACATGTCCTACTTTTCAGACCTAAAAAAATGTCCGGGATTTTGGTCAACTGCCTCAAAACACATTACATAGCTTACAGTGCATTGTGACTACATTGCCACTCCGTTCCACTACTCCATTCCAGGTTTCTTTGTATGGCAAATTAGTCACGCCCTACTCCCCAAATCCAATCACGTTGCATTATGTGTGCGTGATTATGAAGTACCCCCCCTGCCCTGGTCACCCTACCTTAATATTGATTAAAAAGTTCTAGTTCCACTGACAGATTTCCAATTAAAAACAGACATTTTTGATCAATTATGCAAATTTCACATTTTGCACATTTTCATACGTCCATTTGAGTCTCAACTGCTTCCGTGAAAAAGGTTACAATAGATCTATCTATAGATCTGCTGGGGAAAAAAAGCGTTTTGTTGTTTACTAACCATCCAGAAACCACTTTCTGCTTTCTTTTTGATTGTGCAGTAGGCTCTACTAATGCTTTTTAAAGATGTACAGTTGCATAATTGCACATTCTTGGGTTGCTAAGTAACGGGCAGAACGCCACTGGGGTTGCTAGGTAACGGTGCAGTGCCCATGGAATGTAACTTAACAATCGGGAGGCTTTTGAAGCGACTCTTTTTCCAGACAGAGAAAAAGGCATTAACTTGTTGCCAAAAAATGGCTGAGTGTTTTTAGAAGCAACTGAGACTCAAATGGAAGTTCAGAAACGTGCAAAACATGAATTTTGAATAACTGGTTGCCTTTAAATTCGGAAAAACCATTTGTCCTATTAGTTTTGTTACTTAAATACTTCTTGTTTGATTTATTGATTGCAAACAACTGATATTTTGCATTTTTTCCCAATAAACATACTTTGTTGTAGTTAGTTTTAGGTGTAACTGTAAATACACAGGCTGCTAAAGGCGACCAACCCAAATTTAACCTGATTTAGACTCATTTATGTAAACGGCTACCACAGAAACATCTAGATCCAGGTGGTTTTATTAAAACCAGAAAGAATTAATGTTCAGATTCTGCCTTACATTTGTTTTCATCTTGTCTACCAGAAGCAGCCGAGGATATGAGACATTAAGCAGTCAGTTCGTGAACATGTTGAGCGCAGGGGAGTTGGGCAAGTGCAAAGACCTGACAAATGCCAAATGGTGAGCCAGATGACTGGCTGGGCCGCCTCTGAGAGAAAACGGATTTTGGGTTTCTTCCAGGAAACAGATCATCACAACGGTGAACTGAGAGGGAATATAAATAAAAAACTCGCAAAGTTTAACCAGAAACTGGTTGTGCCAGAATGTATTGATAAATCCCATTAATGAACAACTAAAATATCAACACATATCTGTCTCTACGTTCAGTAAGTACTTCTTAAAATTAAATGATATTGAATATCTTTTTACATTTATCAGTTCCTCCAGGATTTCACGATTGTTTTTGTGATTTTTTTGTAATAAAAATCAAATATTTTTTGGTGCTAATTTTGAATTATTGACAATAAATGCGACCTTTTGTTACTCGCCGTATTGATTATGCATTATAACTTGAGATCAAGTAGGGCTGAAGAAGCAGAGTAGAAGAAGTAAGAAACACTGCCTCCTGCAGGTGGGAGTTAGCATCACTTAAACTTAATGTTATTTTATAGTTTTCGCAGAGCATCTGCAATAAACTCTGTACAACGGACTAAGAAAAAATTAAAAAGTAAAATTATGAGAATAAAGTCATAATATTACAAGAATAAAGTTGTGATAATAAACTTAAAATAATGTCAGAATAAAGTCATAGTATTGATATTAATTTTCTAATATTGAAAGAATAAAAGTGTTAATATGAGAATAAAGTCGTAGTATTAACATATAGTAGTTGAAATACTATAAAAAGTTGTACGAGAATGAAGTCGTAATATTAGAATTATATATTATATTCTTGTGCCATCTTGATTTTACTCTTGTACAACTTTATTCCCTTAATTTTCTTGTTTTTATTTTGTGAATGCGGCACTAACACACTTAAATCCCATTTATGCATCAGCACTAAAAATGTGAGCATTTGTCCATTTAGCGTAAATTTACAAAAACTGGAGGGATTGATTAAAGTAATTAGGCAGCATACAGGTGAATTTGCTTTGATCCAGGTGGTTTTGAAGCAAACAATATGTGTCCCTCTGGACCACATAAAAACCTAAGGCAGGCCGAATTAAGCCCCCGAGCCTTGAGTTTAACACACGTGGCAATAAGACAGTTTCAGTCTGAGTTTTAGCTCACGTTTTGACGTAGGGGTCGGAGAAGCCGTTGACGTCCATGGCTGCCAGGTGGGCGCAGCGCTTGACGCCCACGCAGAGCCCACCCCGAGCTCTCTCCTTGGCCTCGCCCTTCAAGTCGCCGTCACCGTTTGGGGGCAGGAACTGGAGGCAAAGCAGCAAACGGCCCCTTTCCTCCAGACTTCTCTGCTGCTCCGTCTCCCACTGAAGGACAGGAAAGGACGAGATCTGTGTGCTGCACATGGTGTTTCTGAAAATACTCAGCATGGAAAGCAACGTTTGTGTTCGTATCAGAGCAGAGTACGCAAAAATGTACTCAAGTAAGAGTAGAGATACTTCATAATAAAATTACTCAAGTAAAAGTAAAAATTACAATGTAGTCAAATTACTCCTAAAAGTATTTTTTTTAAAACAGTTATTCAAGTAAATCTCATTTGGTAAACGTAATTAGTTACTACCCAACTATAATTTATTTTATATGGTGTCATCATTGTACAACTTGAAACGGCTGCTTTTTTTAGAAACTAATAAGTTTTATTTTATTTTTAGCTTTTGTAGACTTCATAAAGTCTCTGGCATATCTATATGAAATTAATTAACTTTTCCAGTTTTAAGTTTGCTAGAAATACCAAAGTATTTTCAAAAAACCAGGCATATGACAGGTTTGGGTTTTTAATTTTAGTTTTATGACTTTGTGTTTGTCTAATTCAGAAAGTTTTAATGTGTCTGCTACTTCGTATCAGTTATTATTAATTAAATGTTGTTTTGTTGTTACTAATTATAGTAGTTTTTTCATACTTTGGATACATTTTTGGTGCAAAATTCAAAAAGGTAAAATTATTATATTGTGATTGTATATAAACACATCGATTGGGTAATGAATACTCAACATTAGATACCAATCCATCATTGTTCAACAACCAACTGACTCTGGCGTTTTCCCCCAACTTTTGCTGTCACCATTTTGTGAACTAGTCTAAGTGCTACCAGGAAGATTATGGAGAGCCAGAATTTCCCAACAGTTGGGATAAAAAGATTAATTTCACATCAGTGTGAAAGGCTGAAAAATAAATTCATAAATACAAAAACAAAGGATGTTACATATATAATTCCAGTACATTTCAGTTAGTTTTATAAACGCATAATATAGTTCCAGTTAGTTATAGTTTTCCCCCATTAATTACTGTTTTTATTTTTTCAGTTAATATGTTTTCTCTGTTTTGGTTTTTGCTATTTTAGCTTTAGCTAACAACCCTGGTCAGAACAATGACTGTGTTTTTCAGATCTTTATTCTTTAACTTTCATTCTACGCTGGCCCTAAAGTGCAAACTACTTCAACAAATCACTACGCACAACTACAAATGTAAAAACACAACAACATTAACTAAGCACAATTACAAATCGGCTCCAGGATTTTTCTCTGGGTAACATCTGAAAACACGTGGACTGACAGGGCAGATTCAAAGTGACACATAAAAGAAACAGGCAGAAAAAGAGAGAGAGAGAAGATGTTCTCTAGGGCCCATGACTCACCAAACTACAGCCCTCAGCTTACATATATGTACGTTATTTATAGAAGAGATGCATGTTTTGAATCACTGCCGGTGGACGATGTTTTTTACCCGCTTTCTGCTCGTCCTTTGGTGATATTACAAATAGAGCTGAACATTAAATCAGTAACAATATATATCACAACAAACACACGATCAATATCAATATCAACGTCTGATTAAATATTCAATATGTAGAATATTCACTGGATATGAACTTAACTCACTCATTCTTTGGTTACCTAGCAACATAAGTCCCCCTCCCCCAACTTTGGTTACCTAGCAACATAAGTCCCCCTCCCCCAACTTTGGTTACCTAGCAACATAAGTCCGCCACTTTACCTCATAACTACTTAAAAATAATTTAGAAACGACGATGTGGAGTGAAAACTGGATATAACAGGAGAGGTCAGGCCACAAGGTTGGTAGTATTTCAGATATTTAAACAGAAAACTAATCAATAATTATTGACATCGACTGATATCGTGCTCAGCATTTCAGCCCTAATGCATAGTTTCAACTTCCCACAAGTCTGAACTGGAAGTGATCCGCGCCATCTTAGTAGGCAAGCGTGCAGACCCATGGCTTCAAGACCAACAAAACTAAAATATGTGAAAACACTTAACTAATGTCTGAGGGAAAAATACATGAATAAAATGGCTGCTGTCAAAATCGACCCGTCTGAGACAGAGAATGAAAAATATGTCAGACGATGTGGACAAGCTGCCTATGATGTCCTACTACAATATAATTACCTACCTAGTGAATACAAAGAGAGAATACATTTGTAAAGGACGTACAAACTCTGTGTGAATAACAAGCTTCTAGTGACTGGGAAACCAGGTACACGTAGTAACATACATACAGGTTACATGTCTGTCTTAGCTAGGAGATAAAAGCTACATTAGCTAAGCAAACGTTGCTAGTTTGGCACTAAGTACTACAGTAAATATCGCTGATATTTATCTTATTATTACACAGAGGCGGGTGGAGTACTCAAAAATTGTGATCGAGTACTAATTGTGATGCACTTATATTGTTTATAACTTGGATAGGAACGAGGCGAGAGCTAGTTCTAAGCTTGTGGCTTGTTTATTGTCATAGGATCTCTATAGCAACTGCCTCCCAAGATGACTGTCAGTTGCAAAGTTTACAGACATGGATGTCACATGACAACTACCAGTATGTATTACATCAGTCTTTCTTTTGTATCTCTAAATCTCTCATTAAGTTTTATCTGTAAGGGATGAGGCGGTCGATCAATATGCAACACGTCCGTCCGCGTCCCCACAGTCCACTGCTTCCCTCATCATAATCCGTTCCCTCTTTCTTTCAGATGGAGCCGCCGCCGCTGCCAGCGGCCCGTCCGCCATCTGTCAACTCTTCAGTGAGTTGCGAGCTTTAGAAACTCGTAATTAGAGAGGATGACTTGCACCAGGTAGCTGGTAGAACAACGGCGCAGACCTTCACAGATCGATAGAGAGCGACTCATTAGGCAGGTGAAAAACAAACAGGGAGCCAGATGAAAACAGTGAGAAATGGACAGGAAGGAGGGAGGATTTATTGGGTGCAAAACAGGAGAACAACATGAGTCCCAGCAGACAAATGAAGTAACCTTGAATCTGGTAGAAGATGTAAAGTAAATCTTGAGTCTGATTAATGAGGCTGACGGGACTTCACGGTGCTGGTTTGGGCTCGGTTATAAAATCCTAACAAAAGATTTCATTAGCTCATTAGTTGAGTTTGTATCAGCTGCTTTAATTTGGATGAAGACTGATCCTGTAACTTCATCTTCACCTAAAGCTAAACCTAAAAGTACAATCCTGCTAATGAACCTGTTCCAGTCCACCAATCCAGAGTTTTTTTCAGCGCCTGAGGCCAAACCTTCACTCCAGCTTTTCACCAATCAGCTTCTGAATTTATTTTGTCTCATTTGGAGCTGCAGGGTTCAATATAATCAGTTTTTTCTTTGATGTGTCTGGAAACAATAATAATTTGAGGCAAAGTAAAGAAAAATAATCTTTATACCATCTACCATCATTTTGGGTTTTTATTAAAGCATATAAACCGTTCTTCAGGAGCTAGTTATACAAATCGGTCAAAATTATGCAAAGAGGCTTAAATATTCACATACGCACCCATTAATATATGGTTTAATGTCACTTAGCAAGTTGCACCTTGACCATAGGCTTTTTTGTAGCTACCAAGAAACTGCTTCTATAATTCTGGATGAATATTTAAGTGCTACTCTTCACAAAAATGACAGTTTATTTAATCTTATTGGTTCCCTGCTACAGGCATAGCATGAAAGGCAAACTGTTACCCTTCTATGCTCATTCTAAAACAAGTTTTGATGTCAGTTTGGATTCATTGTTCTGTAAAAACTCCAAAATGTGTCACAGTTTCACTCATCTGACCCAATCCATCTGTTCAAATGGTTGGTTTTCTTCCACAGACCAGATTATCCCACAGAGCTTCAATTGATCAGAGGTTTCGGCCCTTTCAGAAGCTTAATCTTAGCCACCTTTGGCTAACACTTACTACATTCAGTATGCAAACATTTGATCCAAAATGCAATGAGTAGCAAGAGGGTTATCACCTGCATGTTGACTAACACTGATTTACTCTATTCATTATGTTATGTTGAGCTCTTATATCAAAACGAGCTAAAATGCTAATGTTAGCCAAAATGGTAACATTAACAGCTGCTATCAGTAGCATGTCTCTTTTTAAACAGTGTCTGGTTTCATATATGGGCTACAACTACCACGTTGTTTAACTCCAATCAGTGTGCAAACATTTTAGCTAAAATCTTAAAGTTAGCCAAAATGCTAACATTAACAGCTATCAGTAGCATGTCTCTTTTTGTACAGTGTCTGGTTTTTTTTTCATAGTCAGTAAAAATGGTAAAGAAAGTCTTAATGTGGTTCAGAGTTTGAGTCCAAACAGTTTTGCTGGAAGACATCCTCTTCCTTCAGCAGTCGTTCTCACTGTAGCTGGAACTCACTGCTGGCTCGCGCGTCCTAAAGTCTCATGCTTGGTTTGTTTTGACATCTTTATGCTGCTGCTGCTGGATTATCCGCGGGCTGTTTATTTTCATTGCTGCTTTAAAAGGGACTCAACCTTTAAAGCAGCAACAAACCGACTGCATTCGTGACACTTCTGCTAATTTTATGAGACATTAAATAAATGTGGATCTGATTTCAAACATAAACTTGTTTACTTGGAAACATCCATCAGTAGCAAGATCAACAAAATCAACAACTGACAACCCACAAACACTTTAGAGAAAAACTTTCCGTGCTAAGTTAGTGTCTTCATCATTAACTATGCTTGTTAAGTTTTAAAGTTTTTCTGCAGTTGCCATGGTTGAAGGTAATGGGGACAGTGCCTTAGAAAAGTATTAATATTAGGGCTGAAACAACCTCGATTATTAAAATTCCTCAAGGATAATTTATCTGCCTTGAAGCTTCATTAATTTATGTTTTATTATTTAGCGCACTGTGTTCCGGCCGGGTTATTACTTGCGTTGCGCAGCGCTCTCACTTCCATCTGAGTTGTTGATGAAATCTAAGTGTTAGCAGCGTAACCTCCAGTTTTCAAATTCGGCCTGGGAAGATTTTATTGATTGATGATAATGTCTGGGTCTTTGTCGTTTTTCAAGGGACCAATAAGCATCCTTAAAATGACTGGCGCGATGCCTGGAGTACGGCAGCTTTTCTCCTCTCGGAGCTGCTGCCTGGTGGCGGTTCAGAGCGAACAGCAGGGAAGAGCAAGGCAGGTGTATTAATACAGGTGAGCAGATAGACTGAACACTGCAGGCGGCTGCGCATTAGATGATCAGCATAAGTGTAACTTTACGGACGAACCGGAAAATGTATTTCATATCATCCCGGTCTCAACAAATGGGTGGCGGAGAACGTCGTGGCTGGCAGATGTTAAAGTGTGTGACGAACGAAGGTGTCAAATCCCGTCACTAACATGAACACAAAAGCTATAAATGTTTGGGCGAGGTCAGAGTTCATCTGTTAAACTCACTGAAGATGAATACATAAACAAAAAGATGGAGTATAGACATTTTTTATAAGCCTATTTGTGAGTTTGCCTCTTTATTATTAAATTGAATATAATTTCAGATTTTTGTACAACTTTTCTTCAGGTTAACTTAGAAAGTGAGCTGTTATGGTTACAGGTTGATTTTCTAAACTACAGAAAAGTTATTGTTTGCTCAAATGTGAAAAATTGGACTGACGTTGATATGCGATAGTAATACTGCTGTTATGTTAAATTTACCAATGTTTTATTTTATCCGATTACTCGATTAATCGTAAGAATAATCGATTACTCGATTTCTAAAATATTAGTTTATAACAGCCCTAATTAATACCCAGTGAATGTATTCACAATTTGTCTTTTTATAACCAGAATCATCAACAGACCAACACCAAGTAGAGCAACACTGAATGATTCAATTATTCCTTTACATCTGCACATCCATACACTTAAATTTTTGCTCATTTATCTTTATAACAAGTTGATTCACCTTGAATTCTTACCACAGATTCTCCATTAGCTTTGGTTCTGGACTTTTACTAGGCCCTTCTAACGCATTAATACACTTAGATCTAAATCATCCCATTGTGGCTCTGATTGTCGTGTAATCAGCTCAATCCATAGGCGAATTCAATCCAAAGGTGAGAATTTCTCAGATTTTGTCCTCCTCAGAATTTGGACTTTTTTCTCAGAATTATTAATTTTCTCAAAATTCTGTCTGTAATCTCACAATTCCAACTTTTATATCAGAATTGTTTTCTCTCAGAATTATTTTTTTCCCTCAGAATTCTGAATTTAATCTAAATTCTGAATTTTCTCAGAATTATGACTCTAATCTCAGAATTCAATTTTTTTCTCTCAGAATTATGACTTTAATCTTGTAAAATCAAAACACTTTTTTTTCCCGTAAGGTGAAGCTAAAACTGCTACTTGAGGAATCCTGAGTAGAACGTCTGTACAGACAAAGGTTTCTTTTACCTTAAAAAGGAAATGTATATATTTTTTGTACACTATTAGCTTTAACTACTGCTCTGAGTAGGTTGTTCTTTCAGCAAATGGTCTTATTTCAAGCCTGTGTAGTCCAGTTAACGATTAATCTATAACTAAATCAGTTGACAATTATTTGAATAATTGATTAGTCGCGATTAATTGTTTCTGACCTTTAATTTAGACAAACAAACAGAGGATTATAGAAATGTTTCACCTCTCTGAGGTAGCAGGAGATTCCTCTCAGGGCCGTGCTCATCGCCGTCGGCGAGGGCAGCTGGGGGCAGAAAGCAAGAGAAGTGGATAAATGTTAGGAGGGGATGAGTGACGGCGGCGCGGCAGAAGGATGAGGAGACGGGGACGGATCTATCAGTCCGGAGGCGAAGCCGCTTTTAAGAGCCACAGGCTGAAGCAGCAGCGTCTGGCTCGCAGGATGACAGAAGGGCTTTTCTGTTTGATGGCAGAGTGGCCGCCGGCCTCAGAGGGATAATCTAATACCACATGAAGAACAAAACCGCGGCTCCATCCCACTTCGTTTCACACACCAGCCCCCCTGCGCCGCCTTTCATTTTTTAATCCACTTGTTTCTCATCTCCACCGAGTCTCTGACGACCCCTCCTCGCCTCTCGCTCTTCCTCCTCACCTTTCATTTTTCTGATCTCGCAGCAATCGTTTCGCGCACGTGACCTCGCTGACATTTAGCCTGCGCGAAAAGCTATTTGTCCTCCATAGGAGGAGATAAATTCTCTCTGTAATTTTGAGGGAGGCACAAACCATGTCAGTGGGTCAGTATCACAAACTCAAATCAAATAGGTAAAAACATCTGCTGCTTCTATTTAAAGTGCATATATATATATAAAAAGAAGTGGAGTGGCTCAGCTTTCTATAAAACGCCTTTGCTGTTGTTTTAAATCCAAATTAATTGAAACTTTCTTCACCGTTTATAAAATTTGTGTTGAATTTTCACAAATGCTTTGACTTTAGTAGAGCCACGATGACATAAAGTTTGTTTCAATTTGTTCTAAATGTTTCTCAAGTAAATGTAACTATTTACCTATGGAAGCCCATTTCTGCCATGAAAGACAAAATACAGGTGGCCATAATTATGAGTTTGAAAGTCTCTTTAGAGAAACAACTTTTGACTTCCTGTTGGGCTTTTCTGTTTTTCTTTAATGGCAGAAAAGGTTTTCCATAAGTTACTTACTTTTCCACCTGTGTCATATTGAAAAACTGAATTTTTATGGTTCTATTAATGAATCTCTAATTATAACTGTTCACTGTTTAATTTGTTAGAAATAAAAATATTCAGGTTGGAACATGAATAGTCAGTTTAGTTGGATGTCACACAGAAAGGGACTTAAAGCTAATTAAAACCTTCAGTCTCAGCTTTGGGGAACAGTCTGTGACCAAAGTCCCATAACTAATTATTTTTGCCTCTGTGTGTTTTTTGACACGTAAAACGGAGGATTGCAGAGGCGTCTGGGAGTCCGGTCCTGCAGCTTTCAGAGGCATCCCTCCTGCATCATCGGATGAACGGCTCGGTATTAGACTGATGATGAGGGAAATCAGACGTTATTCTGCAGAAAGACAAGAGATTGCTCTAAAAGCTGCAGGATGTGCACACCGCTGCGTCCGGTAGAGTTTAAATCAGACGAGGTTTGGCTTTTTATCGATTAATCTAATTTTTGTTTTTGTAAGATTTAATTTTTGGGAAAAACGGTCTCTTTTTTACCAGTGTATTCCTTGGGTTTCCATTGTTAAAAGTGATGTTAGCGCCCAAGGCCGCCATTTTATTTAAGTTTTACAGCTTCTCTCTTTTTTGGACTTTGAATTCAAGTCAACGCTCCGACTAAATATTAAGGTCAGACTGCAAGGAAACAGTCGTACCACAATGAAGTCAAAAAAAAAAAGAATATAAAGCCATAACGACAATGAAGTCAAAATAATACAAGAATAAAAAGTCGCAATATTACAACAAAATAAGTAATTTCTTTTTTTTCGAAAAGAAAGCGAGCAAAAAATCGGATCTAGCCTGAAAATAATCCTTCCTTGCAGAGGTACTTCAGGATGGCTGCTGGGAATATCTGTTCAGAAAACACTTAAATATTGGGACCCAGCGAAGCATCAAAACGGACAGATAAACGTCGATGTTTTGACCGACTCTCTCCTGGTTTGGATTTCCACTCCCCTCGTCTGTCCATGTTCACTCAGAGCATCATGAGTCACGTAGGAAGCATTAGCACACCGGCCGCTACACATCCCTGCAGTCATTTCTCCCGCCTGCACATTTATTTTCCCATTTTCCTCCTCCTCATCCTGCTGTTTTACTCCCTCTCTTCCTCACAGGAGGCGGATGCTCCAGACAGATGTTGAAGTGTTTGGTCTGGTCAGGCTTCACGCGGCGCAGGGCCACCCTCGACTCCCCGATGAACTCGTTATGTGTCAGCTTGTCTTCGTCACAAACGGACACCCTAGGAGACAGAGGCAGAGCCGGCGGGGAGAGGGACAGTGACAAATGGTGAGCGAAGCATGAATAAAATATAAGAGCATAGCTGGATAATGAGTCAGAGGTAGAGATCTGAAAGGAGACCAATCAAGGATGGTTTTCTGTGTGTGTGTGTGTGTGGAGTAAAATAGTCAAACAAGCAACATCTCATGACATCTATTAAAGTCGTGACAGAGATATAAGAAGGGAATGAAATCAGTGATGAAAGCCTGACTTGAATTAGAAAGGAAGCTGTCAGGAATCTCAAAGCGAAGCTTTTGGGATTTATTCAAATTGCAGTTTCTAAATTAATGTATTCAGATGTGATTGCATCTGCTAAACCACATCAGTGAGATAAAACTTTATGAATGGAGAGAATCTATCAATTTCCAAGTGATGATGTCGACTGTTAATTGGATTTAGATATGGACTTTCTTGATGCTCAATTCTACAACGGCATATTATGTTTGTTTGGTTTTTTTAAAGGGAATAAATTTCAGCCAAAACACTCAGAAGTTGTGAGGTTAATCTCAGCAATTTATAGAAAAACTTGGAAATTTCTGAGCTCCAAAAGTCGAAAATTTGGTAGAAGAAACTGAAACTTTTAGATTAATAGCAAATTTTTTTTAGGAACAACAAGGACATTTCTGTGTTTCAAAAGTAAAACATTTGGTGAAAGAAACTCCGCAATTCTCTAGAAAAAACAAAAACATTTCTGAGCTCCAAAAGTTGAAAACTTGGTAGAAAACTCAGAAACTTTGAGTAATCTCAGAAATGTTCTAGAAACAACCAGAAAATTTCTGCATTTCAAAAGTCAAAAATGTAACATTTCTTTGATCCAAAAGTCAAAAATTTGGTAGAAGGAACTTAGAAATTTTCTAGAAAAACAAGACCATTTCTCAGCTCTAAAAGTAAAAACATTGTTAATGCATCTATATGTAAAAACATTAACTGGCTCCTTTTAATTTCAAGCCAGCTACTAACAGGGACATATTATGCAAAACTTGCATTTTGCTCCTTTTTATTCTTCCATTTGGGTCTGAGCTGCTTCTAAAAACAGGACAAACATTTAAAAAAGTCACCCAGACAGTTTTTGTCAATATTTTAAGGTTTTTTGGTGTCTGGAAAATTTCCCATTTCAAAAACCTCGATAATGTAACGCCACAAATCAGCAGGCACTGACCCCTCACCTAGTAACCCCAGTGGAACCCAGCCCGTTACCTAGCAACCCAGGCTAAACTCAGCCTGTTTCCTAGCAACCCAACCAGATTCCAGCACTTTTGGTAAGCTGGTTTTACTGCTGTATGCGGCGTAAAATGGCTGCTGGAAAAGACAAGTGTTTTGTTGTTGACTTATCATCCAGAAAGCCCTTAAAATCTTATTATCTAAGAATTTTGTTTAAAAAAAAAAGAAGTAAAAAAACATGTTTTGTTCCAAGTCTAACCTGTTCTAGGAACCGTAATAGATCACCTTTAAGAGCCACTGAGGACTTGTAGTCTGAAGACTCCTGATTTTTAGGTGTAAGAGTGACAGCCATGTATCTTTTACTTCACATTTCACAATTACATACCACTTCCAAAAAATCCCAATAAATAGAGAAAAAACTGATTGCAACGTGACAAAATGACGACTGCTCCTGCAAGGCGGTGTATGTGTTTGCATATTCTCTGAGATAATTGTCATGCTTCTTTCAGTGGAACAGTGTGAAAGTGCATTACAAGAGGTTGAATAAATCCATATTTATGCCATAAATTCAGCAATATTACGAGGGTGGAGCACTGAGGAGCGAAGGATGTGGAAACAGGTTGTGGATGTGAGATCGAGAGGCAACGGAGTGATGTGACTGAGTAAGAAAGGTTAAAGACAGAAGAATTAATTTAAATGTGCATCTGAACCCGAGTGCCTAAGATCACTAAGTTTCATATCTTTATTTATAAAAATCTGTCCTGAAGAAACGATCCAGTCACGCCTTTGATTTTCTAGTTTCTGGTTATGAAACAAAACCATTGCAGAAAGTTCAATATATGTGCAAAACAAAATCTCTGGAGAAAACTTCTAGTCTGATAATTCACCAAAGAGGATAAAAATCATACATTTAATATCAGACTGCAGGGAGAAACAGAAATGGAAGAAAATAAATGAGGGTGTGAGGAGCAGACGAGAACAAAGACAGACTGAGTCATCTGGAGAAAATCAGGACAGAGCTGGGAGATGGAATGATGAGTAATGGTGTAACAGGTCAAAGGTCAAGAGCGGGGGATGGGCTCACATGTTCACCTGCAATGAAAACATTTTCTGACAGTTTATATTTACTACATCATCTCACAAGATGTTAACAACCTACAAAATAAATCTTTATGAGAGAATGTAATTATAGTCAACATTTTGCCACCAATCAAACTAAAGTCCAGAGAATTTTTGTGAATTATTGTGAATTACAAAGTTGCCTTTAATCTAATAAATTAAGTTTAACTGTACGTTTTACTAATTCTACTCATTTTTTACATTGTTATAATAAACAATGAATTTAAATAAGTTAAGGCCCTCTCTATAAGTTACCTTAAAGTAATGTGACAGTGTGGATTGACCAGCCAGGTATCCCACAATGCATTGTGCCAACAATAACAGCAACTAATTAAACCATTTTTTATTTTACTTATACCAAAATGTTTTCCCAATGTTACAAGTTTAATAATCTGCCAGTAGAAATAGAACTTTTTCATTCATATTAAGCAAACAAGCATCTGTATCTTGCTGAAAAGTTACTTGTAAGTTAGTTTTATCTTATTTCAAGTGTAATAAAATATTTCCACAAGAAATTAGACCAAAAATACTTGGTAAGATTTTGTGTTTTTGCAGTGTAAGCATTGGATTGCCATACAACAACAGAGGCTCAAGGAAAAACTTCTAAATCCCCTGGCAGATTATTTTACTTTTAGCATGGGGAAAATGTTTTGTTATAAGTGAAATTATCCAACCCATTCTCACCCTAACCAAACCGTCGGGTTTTGAAGGTTCGGTAGCGGTTGCGAGAGCCCTTCGCGTAAATAATCCCCGTAAAACATGTGATTTCCCAAATCGTCAAATACTGACGCAAAAGGGGAACCTGAGGCGTTGAGATGTGACGCATGGTCAGTACGCGTCAATATATGACGAGTAGGGAGTGAGAATGTGTTGCATTATCTGCCAGTGACTCAATATTAAGGAATTATTTACTTAAAACAAGATCCTACATCTTGCTGAAATGTTACCTGTAGTTTAGTTTTGTCTTATTTCATGTGTACTAAGATATTTGCACTACTTGATACTTGGTTTGATTTTGTGCTTTTGCAGTGTATTAATGCATTAATACCATATTAATACCATATTCTGTCCATATTTGCTGTTTGAACCATTTAAACAGACAGTAATAATCGGTCTTAGAGGGAATCATTTTGGATTTCAACAATTCGGTCCCAGAAACGACCCGTTGTGCTAGAAAAGATGATACTTCAAAAAGTATTTAACGTAAACAGACTTTTTCGCAGCATTGTGCTTGTAAGTCGTGTTGAGATTAAGACTTGGACTCGGATGTTTATTCCCTCCAGGTTGGAGCCACATGCACATTCAGTAATCTTTCTGTTGTATGACCCATCTTTCCTTTGACATTTAACATTCACTGACATTTTCACAGAAGTCACAGTCGCCATGAACAGAAGCAGCACACTGACCCAGATTCATGCAGGGAAATCCTCACAGACAATAACAGATGATCTCTATAATTTATTTCAAACTGGTCTGAACTGGGGAATCCTTTCTGTGCAGCTTTCTCTGAAAAATCTCAAATGTTTTGGTGGACTGGAAAAATATTTCTAAACAGGAAAAAATTATCATATTCTCAAAGCATTTTATGAATTTATGAATCACATGTGACATTAACTTTTAATAATCGGAAAGCAAAAGGTGCTTAATGGGAGTTTTACAGAATTTGAACCAGGTGAAGGTAAAACTTTAATGATTAATCAATTACTAAATTATTAGAATAATTGATTAATCACGATTAATCGCTTCAGCCTTAGCTAGAAAACACAGACATCTTCCTAAGCAGACGGTATTGACCTGCAGCAGGTTGTGAACCTGAATGAGTCAAACTCCTGATATTTACTTGCCGGTGCCGCGGGTCGGCAGCAGGACCGGTTCCTCTAATCGCCCCCGAGAGCTAACCTGTCCATCCTGCTCAGATCCGGCTCTCATGTGGACCACGGCAAAGTTTCAGTCACAGACAGAAACAATTCGCAGCTTTCGTCACCTCCAGAGGGAGGGTCAATGAGATTAAAACACCCCGCGGTGCGCAGTCTGACCTCAATCTGTCACTGCAACTTTGAAAAGGAGAAAGCAAAGAGGCAGATGGAAGGAGCGACAAAGAGAGGTGGAGATCTTCTCTGATCTCAGCGGACAGGAGAGATGTTTGGATACGAGGTGACACAACATGAAACAGCCTCAATGGAGACAGAGAGGGGCCGTCGAGAACCACTGGACGTCCTTTAAGCTGATAGCAAAGGACTCAGCGATTGAGACGGACGATAAGAAATCTTTTGTACGCGTGAGTCAGATCAGGAACAGCCGAGAAAACAAGAAGGGCAGAAATAACCACAGGTAGCTAAAAAATTACTCAAGTAAGAGCAGCAGCACTTCAATATATATATATATATATATATATATATATATATACAGAGAGAGAGAGAGAGAGTCAAGTAAAAGTAAAATGTAGCCGTCCAAGAAATTACAAGTAAAAAAGTATTTGGTAAAAATGCAACTCAAGTAACTGATCAAAAAGTCAAAAATATATCAGACTGACCAAAATATAAACAATGTTTTATATTAAAAGGTGACCTATTTTGCTTTCTTCAACAGGTTAGCTTTTTTTTTTTATTATTTTTGCACAAAATCATCCTTCAATAATGAGACTTCAGTTTGATCAGTTCTGCTTATGAGCTGTTTTATGGCCCCCAACTCAATGTTTACACTGCCACGGAAAAATGGCTCCAAACAGATGAACAATTATACAACCGTATGACTTTGAAAAGCACAAGTGGAGCCTCCTGCACAATCAACAGTGTACCAAACTGCAAAAAACATTTCAGTTTTGACTTGAGATAACAAAAAACTAACTCACAAGTAACTAGTCAGGAAGATATATTAGCTTAAATTATTGTTTTAGGTCAATAATTCTTGAATATTGATTAGAAACAGCACTAGTTCAACTGGAAGATTTTTAGACTTATAAGATGAAATTTTTCCCAAGACGTTATAAATGAATAATCTGCTAATCCATCTAATACTTTTTTTAAAATCAATATTCAAGAATTATTTACTTAAAACAAGCTGCTATATCTCACTGTAAGTGAGTTAGTTTTATCTTATTCCAAATGTACCAAGACATTTGCACTTGACACTAGACTTATTGGTAAGATTTTGTATTTTTGCAGTGTAGCTGAACAACAATTTCCGGGAACAAACTGTACAGCAGTAAAACCAGTCAGAACTTAACTTGGGTTGCTAGGTAACGGGGCTGGCCGTGGCTGGGGTTGCTAGGTAACGGATTTGTGACGTTACATTCCAGACGTTTTTCCAACGCTTCCATTTTGCAGACACCAAAAAACATTAACTTACTGCCAAAAATAAAGACAAGAGTTTTGTCCCCTTTAAGGAGCAAAATGAAAATAATATAAATAACACAATTACAAAATCTGAAAAAAAGAGACATTTTTATAGAAAGAAATAAAATTATTTTCATAGAAAACTTATGAAACTAACAAAAACTTCAGGTGTGTCTCAGTGGTGATTTTTGGGTTAAGATGAGCTTATTTTTCAAATAATGAAGTTACTCATAGTGGCTAGAGTATCCAGACATTTTACTCAAGTAAAAGTAAAAATAGTCCTAAATGTTTTTTCCCTAAAGTTACTGAAGTAAATGTGACTATTTGCTACCCAGGCCAGTGAACAACAGAGACTACCTGAGAGTTTTGCGGTACATGTCTTCCTCGGTGATGCCGCAGTAGGTGAGCGTCTCGTTCCACACGGGGTTGAGTGTGTTTCGAACAATCTTCGTTTTCAGTTTATTCGCCTGTCAACACCACAGGAAGAACAAAGTAAATGTCACTGCGAGCTTCGCTGCGATGTGCAAACAGCAGAAAAATAACTCCAAGGTCCTTCTATTACTGCTCATTTATTCATCCGCATTTTCGTCACACAACTCTAAAATGAGACCATGATTGAAGAGTGTCCTCCAATTTTCCTGCAGACAGGAAGCCGAAGGTCTCTTTCAATTTCGCAGAAAAACACTGAGAAATAAAAAACACTTGTAATAAAATCCAACCTTGCAGGCTCCCGGCAGCAGATGCAGCTTGACGTAGGGATCAGCCAAACCGTTGAAATCCATCGGCTTCAAACCCTTGCAGAGAAAATATAGGACATAAAAACTACAAAATGAGATGTGGAGGTGAATCTGGAAACTTCCAGCAGCAAAAAATGCTGAAGTACTGGGTTCGTTCGGAAAATGTTTAAAGATCAATCAAAGTTTAACATAAGAGTTTGAGTGTGAAGGATGAAAATAAGAAGCTGAATGTTAAGTCTGTATCCTAAAAACGAAGATATGTCCTATTTAAAACATTTACAATGCCTGATACTAAACAACTTTACTTTAAAAAAGCATTAAATATCTGTGTGTTTTTAACAAAATCAATCACAGCTTTTCAAATCATAAAATGTGCAACGTTACCATGCCAACACATTCTAATTGAGAAAGTTTAGTATGAATAATCTCTGCAGAAGTGAGATATTTGAGGGTTGAAAAAAATAAACATTGCAGTTAAAACAAGATGTTAAATCAAATATATTAAAGAAAAAATTTTTTTTCTCGCAATCAAGTCAGAGTAAAGGTTTCTTGTTTCAGTTCTGTTAGGTTTATAATATTTATGTAGTTGCTTAATATCTAAACAATGACAGAGATAGTTTTGAATGTAACGCTGTATTATTCTGAGGAAAATTCAAATATTCATAAGTTTTTTTCATAGAGCGTAAAAGATATTTGACAAACTACTAGTTCTATTGGCAGATTATTTCTCTTATAAGACGGTAAAAATGATCTGAAATAATCTGCCAGTGGAACTAGTATTTTTTTATCTATATTTGAGAATTATTTACTTGAAACAAAATCCTACATTTTGAGCAACTTTTAATTATAATTTTTTTTTTTTTTTCTCAAGTGATTTAGGATATTTGCAGTAGAAACTAGACCAAAAATACTGTAATTTCCGGACTATAGAGCACACCTGATTATAAGCCGCACCCAGTACATTTGTAAAGGAAAAGCCGCATGTGCCTACATACAGACGGTACACAGAAAGAGTTTTCAAAGTTTTAATAATATACCTTAGCTTTTTTTCCAACCAGTGCCTGTGACGCAGCAGTAACACAGCAGCAACACGGTAGCACAGCACTAACAGGGCTGGTTATAAAAACATACCGGTAAAAGTCACTGAGAGCCTCTTCATCTTCCTCCTGAGCACTGAGACGTGTTAAGTTACATTAAACTTGCGTCTTCCTCTACACATATATTCCCCC
>CAEFZY010057882.1:0-23001 GCA_903066815.1 Brachyrhaphis roseni
TTTTACTTTCTTCCCCCTACCCATTTTTTGATGAAAGCCCAAAGGAACCCCCCCCCCTTGTCTTTCAGGAGATGGAAAAAAAAATCCCCCCTTTCCCCCCCCCCCCCCCCCGGATATACAATTACCACAGCAGCCCTGGCTGTTAGTGGAAGTGTTCATCTGACCTCTGAAAACCCTGCCAGGTCCCTCTGTGACGTGGGTTTCTCATCGCAACAGCTACACAAACTTTGAACAGGAAGAGAAAAAAAACAAATAACATGTGGCTCCCACTCCTATCTGTACTGTAAGTGACCCAGACCTGGAATAATATTCATCCCACAATGCAGCGGCAAAAGTGTGAGCTCTGCTGCTGATCGGGGCGTGCTCAAATTTGCAAATCATGCTGCTTTTAGTATTCAAATTTTTTTATCTGATAGTTTTTATTCTAATTTATTCTTTCTTTATTTTTTTTAATTGTCTTCAAGAAATGCGTCTCTAGATGTTGATATCAGTCTTAAATGTGTGCTATTTTAGTAATGCTAGCTGCACAAGTAAAGTCATGCTTTGCATCGATTGCTTTCTCACACATGTAATATCGATTCTGCTCCGTATATAAGTAACTACAACTCCTCACAAAAAGAAAACTAAAAAAACAAAATTCATGGAAAAATGTAGAATGTACAAATTTTTATGTGGTTGTACACACATTGCAATGTTAAGTCATGCAAGATTCTCGTGCGCAAGCTGATAATAACTACCACTGGTTTTAGCTGTCAAGTTGTCAACATAATGTTTGCATGTTTTGCGTGTTTTTTGGGGTTTAATCTTGACGCTCTAGTGGAGCTGTTATCAAGTTAGCTGCTATAGCATAGCCAACGCAGAGGTCATCAAAAAAGAAGAATATGAATGATCTGAGTTGTTCTTCAACTGTTTTGCATTATTTTCCCTTTGCTGTGGCGCAATGCACTAAATTAATGATACCTACATCTCCATGTTTCATTTTGCTAGTTGAATTGTAATACCGTGGCACCACGGCTATTGATGGCATTCATCTATTTGCCCTCCAGCAATGTGTGCATCCACAAAATTTCTGGATGCACACGGTAACGTGCTACGTGTCTGTAAAGATATTTTTTTCTCGTGACATTTTTAACTGGAACTTTAAATACAGCGTTGAGAGTTTATGGATGACCTACGATCATGAATTGCTTCTGTTTTAATAAATTGGAATTGAACTAAACTAGTGAAGTATTAAGACTGGAACAATAGTGATAACTGTGTGTTTGTTATTGGTCTGCTTCACATAAATAATGCAAAAAAGCCACATTCAGGTTGTTTGGCACCTGATATTTTGATATTCGGTTGTTGGAACATGAATTTTGTTCTGCAAATTCATGATTTGTGAGATTTAATTGGACCCTGACTAATGTGAGAAAGCACTGCTGTAGCAAAACAATTAACAAAACAGTTGAGCAACAAAAAGGAAATAGATGCAAGGACATTCATTTCCTGAAGGCAAACAGAAAAGGATATACTGTCTGACTGTTCAGAAGGAAGCTTGTACATACGTGTTCCTCCTCCTTTTTTTTAAAACAGAACCTGCATGACTTGTTACTGGAGATATAAAGAAGTTCACAGAAATACCTTTCTTTGTGTTCAGTATTAAAGGTGTCAGATTTCAAACCGTGCTTGAGAAGTAGTCATCCTGAGTCGAAAAGGCTCTTTTTTGACATGTAGATAAGGTTTACAAAATCTGAACCCACTTCGTAACAAGTAAACATGTACGGTTTTATCCACTTCAGGCTTCATCAGACTATTTCGGATTATTTATTTTAGTATTTCAGATTCCAAGCTAAGAACAGCCAAACAACATGTTCCATAAGAGACTGAAACGCTTCAAGTTTATCCCCAATACGAAGGTACAAAATCAATGCTGACCTTAGCTGCTAAGTGTCAGTAATGGCATTCTTGATGTGTTTACGCTCATGTTAGGTGGCTCCAGTATACAGCTGATCAACAATTCAAAAGCAATTTCCAATCCTACCTCACAATGAGAATCTCAAAAATAGATACCATCGAGTATCTAACTTCATATTATATTATATCAGGCAAATTTATTTTGACAAGAAACATCACAGAGTTTTAATGTAGCAGGAGCTCATTACACCCCTACTGGATGTTTTCAGATGTTCTTGTCCATATCCAAAAAGGCTTCTGAAGCAGAAAATTCGCAGTGCAACACGTAGATCACGTAAAGCTAACGTGAACATCCAAATTTAACATAGTGCTTTAAATCATCATGCGCAAAACACATTGCCCTTCACAGGGAGGTGATAATTTCAACATGTACGAACCTATGCCTGCAAAACATTCCTTTTTCAAAGTCCCACCTGTGAGAGCTTTTCTGCAACCCTGACTAACGAAGCTACATGCTTGATGCTTCTGAACGCTTCAGAGTGCTGCATAAAAAGAGAAAATGACTATTTCTCATCTCATGGGGCTGCTTATTGGAGGCTTTGAAACAAGAGGCAAGGCTGGAGGCGAGCGCTGCATGTGAATAACCAGCAGAAGTGGGTGTGCTTTTCATTTGCACTTACGAATCAACAGGTGTGCCATCGTACACGTGGGAGGTGGTGGTATGTTTCTGTCGCCTTGCGTTTGAGTGCTGGGTAGTGACTTATCTCACTCTTCTCTCAGCACACGGTAGTAGTTACTTCCAGGCAGACGCCATATGTGTTTCCACCTAATGAAACCTTGTAACACCGAGAGCCTATGATTGCTGGCAGCTCAGAGCGGGGACAGGACGGGGCCAACATTACTGTGAGACAGACGTACTATTTATACCAAGGACTTTTCCTTATCACATGACGCTACTTGAGAAAATACAGTCACCGGGTTTAAAGTCTGGACGTAGCCTGGTAGAGGGGGGATCCTGTTTTACAGCGCAAGTAGTGACGCAGTAATATTTATGCAGAGGGAAATGTGATTTTTCCGACATTACTTCAAAACTCACCTTGTGAAACTCAGTCACTCTTTTTAAGGTTAAGTCCATAAGGTGGAAATTTGCAACATGACAGAAACAACCTGTCAACCTTCTGTTACTAAATGTGGACTTTCTTTACTAAGAATTCAGAAACTTTTCACTCTTTCTAATTCAAAATGTGCATTGAAATTGAAAATGGACAGGCCCTGGGATGCAGAATCAAACAGAATAAAAGTTCATCAAATCTGGCAAAGACATCACAGGCTCCGTTTTAGGTTGGGAATGTCATTTCCACATTGTTTCCAGTTCTTGAAAGCAAAATTCTGTGGCACATTTACACAGCTCCTAAATGAAATGTTTTCTCTCAGTCTTTAATCTATGTTACGGAGACAAAAATATAACCATCAGTCACCACCTCCTTAAATATTTTTGACCAGGAACACTATGTGATTATCCAGCCGGCAAGAATAGAAAGATATGAAACAGGTCTGACTGGCCTGCTACGTTTCTGTGAGACTTTCAGGTGCCTCTGAAACGCTCGAGTGTGAAAACATGTGGCTGATCTTATGAAGGGCAATGCATCCATCCACACGCTGCACATATTTAAAATCCATAACATATGCAAAAAACAAATCACAGTCAACAAAAACAACTCAACTGGAAACAGCTGCAGTTCCTATTTAAAGGAAATGTGAGCACAGGAAAAGCTGGCTTCAACGAAGCCTGCGAGGTACTTGTGCCTTAGCGAGGCTCCTAAATTGGAGAGCACTCTGGTAATTGCCTTGGAGAGATGTTCTTTTACCGCACGCGCTATCTTACTTCCTGCAGGTGTTGAGCAAGGTATCTGAAAAGTCCCCAAATTTCAACAACTTTTCTTCCATAACAAGCAGCACTAAGAAGGCTTCAGAATGAGAAGAGGGGAATAATAGCATGCAGTTTGACTTTGCCAATAAAAGATTTCTTGGTGGATGTCATATTTACACATAGCATATTTTTTCATAAATTTGTGGATTACATATGAACTTTCAACCTAAGCAAAGTGCCCTAAAGCACATGTGCGAACGTCTGGAAATAATGTCTCATCTGCTGCAACGAAGCACACGCCCAGAGCTAAACTTTAACTGGCACAACTCGTTTTTTTTTAGCCATTGAAATTTAGAACTAGGCCATAAAATCACAATACTTCAAATCTTCAGGATCTCAAGAAATTTTGGATAGTTATTTATTTATTGATAAGCTGTAATCATTGTGGTTGTGTTTCTTCCCTGAGTTATTAAATATTTAATCATTAGCATGTAGATCAGAATCACTACTTTTTTGGTTTGTTAGTGGTATAATGGCCAGACTGATTATTGAGCAGAAAATTGGTTGATTTGTAATAAATTTAATACTTGGTTATTTTAAATATTAATTTCTCTGTTGATGTTGCACACTTAGATATGGTGTTTTTTTTAGATATAATCAGACTGATTAATTTATACACTTTTATGTATGTTTCCTCTGCACTGCATACAATGATCATAATCATAAACCTTTTCAGTCACAAGTCATATGATTTGGACAGACCCCAGTTGCACTATGAAAGAGTCCCTTTTTTATTATTCTTATTATTATTATTATTTGACATAATCACACCACGGGTCCACTTTCTGTGGCTTCGGTCAAAACATGTTCCAAAGATTTTTTTTTGCTCTTTGAATTGATTCGGACATTTTGTTTTAGATGGCGATGACTCACCACTTTTTTTTTCTTTTTCTCCCATCTTTATTGCTGTTTCGCCTGGTTGCCATGCCAACGTGGGTACACGAAGAGCAGAGGGTTAGGTAAAGGCAAGTGCTGCTCTTTTTGTCGTTTTACTTAAGGGGATCTAGAAGAGCCGAATGACAAAAGAGTAACAATTAAAGACTCGCTGGGCAGAGCAGAGTGAAGCCTGAAAACAAGCACAGATCTCCTGTCTGCCTTTTTAAATACTGGAATTAGCAGGGTTAAAGACACAACGTTGTTCCTCGTTCTACTCTCTAAATGTCCCCAAAAAGCACCGAATAGCAGCTGAAGCAAACCACTGTGAAAAAAGCACAATAAATTAGAAACTGATTTTTTATTTTTTATTTTTTCACCCAAAATATAATTAAGACAAAGACTGATTTACAAGTAATATCCCAAGATGGCTGCAATTAACAGACGCTCTATTCCAGGAGCAGACACAGAACATTGGCTACCTTGTGAGAACATGTGGTGCCGACTCTGCGCTAAAGACAGTCAGACCCACACAGAGCCGCAGGCTATTAACTTGTAAAGGCTACCAGATGAGCTCCACAGATAACTACATTAATACTTTCAAGAGAATAACGAAAAAGAAGTTGAGTTTTTAATGTTTAGAAGAACCTTTTACTATTCTAAGGACCCAATTTAAAAACAAAAACAAAACAAAAACATTTATTTTAGTGCTAAACAGTTTTTTTCCCACAGTGTTCTTACCTTTTATGTTAAAACAAATCAGCTGATGGACAATAGTGATTCAAACCGCCTGGAAAAATCTTTAATTTCTGAGATTTTTGTGGGCACCTTTCCAACGCATTACCCATGCAGTCTTTTTTCAATGCGTTTTGTACCATTTTGTTAAAGCTGCCACTAGCCTATGTAAATCACCAAAACTCTCACTAACATGCTAATGTCCAAGCTGTCAAACATAAAAAAAAGAGCAAATAGTCTCTCTCTTCTTAAATAACGTGACACGTATTTTTAAAAGAGTGAAAGCAATACCTTTGACGTAGTAATATTTGGTCACATTTTAGGAGAGACTGTTTATTGTCTGCAACATGTCAGCGCACGTTTCAGTAGGAGACAAATTGGGACCGTTTGAAATTCCACCACAGAAATCCAACTGAATGGGAGAAAGTCCAAACAGAGCAGGGAAGGGAGATAAGAACCAAGCAGAATCGCATAGAAAGGCATTATAAATTATTCCCAAAAGTAAAATAAATTAAAAACATCAATATGATTTTTTGTTTCCAAGTTTAATTTAATATAGTTCAAACCAAATGTTTAAATACAAAGTGAGAAAAATTTTAAGTCAGACCAAACTTCTCTTGTTTGGGTTGATAAAAATTGCCAAACTTGTTTTGACTTGCTAAATGCCACAATAATTAAATAGGGAATATGTCAGGGATTTATCTATTAATAACATCAAAATCAGAAATTCACCTAGAGAATGATTACTATCTCTATCATGAGGGAAAGCCCTGATGATGATGATGATGATGATGATGATGTCATGGCTTTGTAAACTTCTGATAGGTTAACTGACACATTTGAATGAATTGGAGGCGCACCTGTGTGTTTTACAGTCACACCTGAAACACTTTGCATTCCCACGTGAGGGGGGAAAAAACAAAAGAAACAATCCAAGACATCAGGAAGACAGTTATGGTTGGTTCACTTGACTGCAGTTTATATATAATTGCTCTCAGTTATATATAAACTGAGAGCAATGTGCCAAAACCGTAACCACGATTTCCGCAAGCCACGGGAACGAAATCCATGCGCTCGGATTCTAAAGCAAAGAGAAAATATTAAGAATGTGCGAACAGATCCACAATTAGAATAAATGACATTTTAAAACATCAAATTTTATTTCGAGACCTGGCACCTCAAAAGCTCTGTGTCATACTGTTTGAGTTCATCTACTGGATATTTTTTGTTGCTTTTCTTTGAGGAATGTCAGCCAGACAGGTTGTGATGTTCTCCACTGTTCAATTCTCCCATGGATTCTTTAGATTAGGGAAGGATTTGTTGCCCTTTTGAGATCCTCTGAGCCCATTGCATGTTGTCAAGCAGGTTCTGAAATTATTATTTGATTCTCTGGGTTTTGCCCCTCAGGGCTGGTTGAGGCTAATGAGACTAAACCAAAGAAATTTGGTTGATCGTTGTTAATTTATGATCTAGTGAGGCGGTTGGATTGGTTAGCTTTCTTCCTTTAGTAAATGAAATGATAATTTACTAAATGGATCATTTAGTAAATTATCATTTCATTTAGTAATGATCATTTTTTATTTATTTCAAGTTACCTTTGTTGTATAGTAAAATGTGTCTTTTTTGAAATGTGTATTTCTTGGATAGAAAAAGAAAAAATAACTTCTTATTTTTATGGCACTTTAAATGAATCGCGGCCTGAGGACCTCAGTGTGTTCACTTCCAGTAATTAGAATCCTCTGGGCAACCACAGGCCCAGCAAAGATGCAAACAAAGTATTTATCTAATCATGTTCGGTCTGTTCATCATCTGATTTCCCCATCTCTAACAGGACTTCTTTGTTTTTTCAATAGAAAAGAAAATAGATTTATAGCTGGACACGCTCTTCTCATGGTGTAGAATTCCTTTAAGGAAAATCTCACTGTCAACCTGCTTGTCTAGTTGCGTACTCTCTGTGTCCTGAGGGCCAGTCACACTAGTAGGTACTGTAAACCTTAAAACACGAGAACCACCAAAGGGGGAAAAAGAGATTATATTTGGTCTGACCTCAGATCATGGGGTCCGATCAAGCCTTAGAAAACAATCAAAACAACTATTAGGCGCAAACCACATCAGGCTAATAGTATTCTTTAATGTTTGCCAAAATGGGAGTGTTCTGTTTGAAAATCTACTTCTTCTGAGAAAATATTGGTTTATTTAAATGTGTATTTTGTAAATAAATTGGACTAATAAATACACACACAAAAGAAATTGTATTTATTTCACATGTGAAAACCATGCACCATCAGTGAAGTGAGTGACATGAAAATCCACATGTACATGTGAATGTTGAACGTTTTATGGTAAAAAAAACTAACAAAAAAAATGCATTTTCCAGGTTCTCACAAGGTTTTCACATATTCCCATATCTATCGCATACTTCCATAAGTGATCCACATATTTCTAGGATAGATAATCTGACAATTGTACAACTTTGTTGAAGAAGAAAAAAAAAAAGTTGCAGAAAAGTTGCGTGCACTGAATTATAATCTTTTTTAAAATATAAACAGCATCTCAAAGAAGAATCATATCAGCCCTGGAGGTACCAAAAAAGAAAAATCATGAAATCAAACATTTCTCTTTTTTTTTTTTATTAAAAAAATATGTGCTTTTTGTTTTGTTTTTGTAGAGTCGTTTGGACTCAGTTGAGCATGGTAGCTGTAAAAGCGTGCATGCCACAACCGAGGCAAAAGCTTTGGAGAACGACATGAGAAACAGATGGTTTTATTCTAATGGTCCAATGGAGAGACACGGTAGTTGGAAACAACTGGCCGCTCTTCCCTGTAGCTCCTGATATGTTTTAGCAGGATGATCAATGTGACCTCAATTGTCAGTCCATGTCAAAGCTCTGAAAGGCTCCACGGTTCCCGGCGTAATGAAAATGCACTTAAAGATTTTTGTTTTACTTTGGAGTCGTGCCTTTCTTTGCAGAGAAAGAAACAGAGACATTTATAATGAAAATAACTGAGCCACTTCAAGAGAACGGAAAATGAAAAACTGAAAATGCTAAATCAGAGAACAGCAACATATAATGAGGGGGAAAAAGAAACATGCATGATAAAGAAAGGCAGGATGTACACAAATTAGCGGAACAATCTTTAAACAATATATGTCTCTGCCTTTGAAATAAGAGATGAAAGCAAATAAACTGAACAGCAAAAAGAGCAGGAAAGAAATTCTCTGATCGCTAATGAGATACTGTGGTCTTACAGCCAGAGGTTTTGATGCCCCACAGATGTGTCTTTTAACCTGGGTAGATCATCACGGTCAGTCACGCTGATTTGCTGCTCCATGGGAGACTGTGATCAGAGTTTTCCATGAAATTGGCTGTAAAGAGCAACAAATGTCATCAAAATTTTCAGATTGTGTACTTGGGGTATGCTTTCTGCAGATAAACCTTTTCATAGAAAAATATGAAGGTGTTCATTCATAAATCGCTCTGAAGCTGAGGCATCAGCCTCCCAGTTTACGCCATGTTTTGGTCCAGAGACGGCATCAGATAATGAGCCACATACGATCGACTCCGAGACAGAGCATACTGAAGCTAACAGGAGGAATATGTATATGATTCACAGACAGAGGCCTGACCAGTTTCCCAAGCTAAGATGCAGTATGATTTAACCTGCAGTGTTTGTGATAGGTTCTCGTACATTTTGAATTGAAATGCAGTAAATGTACTTTCCAAGTGTCTCCCATTGCCGCTACCATTCAGTGACAGGCGGGAGCAGATCATCAAGATAATCTGTTTTAACATTGCCTGCAATATTGTAAGTTCAAGTCTAACATAATTCATAAGAAAAATGGCTTAAACACAATGAAATGTTCAGTTTGAGATATTCACGAGCTGTTAAAACATTTGCACTCTTATATATCATTTACCTTAAGATAAGTTTAAATTTCAGCTCATTAAAGCACTTTAAACCACTTTTTCTCAGTAAGTTACCACATCTTCTGCAATTCTGCTTCAATTAATACCTTTATATTTATTAGATTATTTACTTACATGGCAATATAGACACCATTACAAAAACGAGACCATTGTGGTCAAATTTTTGGGTACAGTAAAGACAAAACGTTAGAAGCATCAGTGCAACCAATGTAAAAATGTTAACATAGTGTCTTGCCTCATTATATGATTATAATAGCTGGCTTTTACAGAAAGCTTCGTGGGACAAAGTGCAAACATTTTTGTTTGCACACTGATGTAAATTCTAGCTCACTGTTTTGAGCTGTGGATATGACATCTTAAACATGACGGGTTTCCTGGGTAAATTAGAATACAAAAACCAAGCAAGCTGAGTAAGCAGGGACTCTAAATGAAATGAAACCTTGTTGCCTTTTCTTGAGTGAGTGAATGTGATTATCCTTGTGCTTATTTAAGTATTGTTTACTGTTTGTACACACAGATGAAGTTTCACTGCAGTGTGTCACCTTTAAATTTCTCAACTTCTCAGCTGTTTTTGAAGTCATAAAGTCCTCCAGAACAGTGGTTTGGAACCTAATTTGTGGCTTCAACAACTTTACTAAAAATTGTTGAAGCCACTTGTAAAGCGTTAATAATAACGCTTTACAAGTTTGGCAGCAAGAGCTTAAGGCATCAATATGGACCTGAACCTGCTCTAGTTAGTTTAGTTCTCTTTAAAAAGTGAAAGCGTGGAAGTTCTGTAAAAGTGAACCAAAGAGAAAGTGCAAACGTTTATGGCATTCTCCATATATTTGAACCAAATATCCAAATCTATAATGGTGCTAAAAAACCTAAAGCTATTGTGTCCCATTGGTTGGAACACAGTATCTATCCCATTCAGGAAATTTTGGCAATTGTAGAAAATACAGTTCTAATTCTAATGTAGTCTATGTGATAATGTAACAGTGGTCTCATCAAAAAAGCTTAAGTTCTCTCAGTCATTGTATGCAGTGTAACATTTTTTGTTTTTCTTTTTTTAGTAATCCCCACATATTAACATCCGCAGGGCGACTGGCAGGCCACAGAGTGAGAGAACAAAGTGGGTTTCATGTCGTCGGTTTTGACATCTTTGCTGCTGCAGGTGACGAGTAGACTGAATCTGTCAGAGGTTCCCAATAAATAAAACTTAATAGCAATCCAATTCTGCTGTCATTTTCTTGTAGATGACATGCAAACGAATCATTGCAACATATTTATACAATTCAGATATTTATCTCAGAGTTCTGTGTCTCCAACAGGAAATGCAACGCGAGAGCAGTGTTCTTCCTTGTTGTGCTGTTTATCAAAGATCGAAGCACGCGACAAACCCCCTCCAGTTGCGGTGTCTGTCACAGAGTTGACCTCGATACTGACTCACACTGGCATGCAAATAAGCTGCTGTCATGCAAAAAATGTTCTCACGATGAACAAAACCTGCAACCTTTCAGGCCATTTTCTGCAAACTTGGCACACATGGCATTGTGGTGCATTCATTCATTCAATGCAATTCATGTTGCACGCATATGAATTTAAAATGCAGATTAAGACTTACAAAACTGGACTGAACTGCAGCGTAAGTGGAAAGTTTACCACTTATGTTTGTGGTTTGTCTTGTGACATGACCTGTACTATTAACCTCTATATTAAGGTCATAAAATGTTTTCCGATGTTACTCGGAAAATATCGGATAAACAGCGATGTTGTCCGACATTGCTCTTTGCTCTTTCATGACGTGTTAATGAAGTACTTAGCTTTTTCTCCAGGTTGCAACAGATCTTGCAAATTTTAGTGGTATTTTCCACTTCAGAAGGAATGTGCTTATGCGACTCCTTTAAAAGCTTACGTAGTTTGTAGATCACAAATCTCATTTGAAAAAGTTACAGAGACATCCGTTTCCAGAAACAAACTTATGCAGAGTACGCACGCTTTGGTGTTAATGCTTATTATTTCCCATCAATGCTCTACCCAAGACTATTTTTGGACAGAGCAATTGCCTTTGTTTCTGCTGTCTGCTCATAAAATCAAATGAACACTTTTAATGTATTGTACAGAATATTAAAAAAAAGTTTGTTTTTGTTCTGCTGTAAAGCTGCAGTCAGTTCTGACAGGATGCGTAGGGTCTTTTTCACAGGTTGCTTCAGATCACAAGACATCCGTGACATTCTTTTGTTCAAATGCCACAGACCACAACACATCTTCCAAGCGTGAGTAACAGCTCCTTTCACAGCAGTTGGTCTAATAACGTCGAAAAGTGGCTCGACTCCATTCCATTCCTCTCTTATGCAGGGTGTGCCGTTGTTTTGAAGTAGAGGCTAATTTGTACACCTATTGCTAATATTAGGTATTTTCCCCAATGTTTATTGGACTTTTTTTCTTTTCATTGCAAAAAGAAGAAGTTGAAGGGAATTTACTATTTCAGATAAATAAAGAAATTGAAAGTGCCACCTTCCAGTGCCATTCTACTAGACACTTGATATCTTTCAGGATATACAATTTTAAGCTAAAGCTGCAAGACAAAGCACCCTTGTTTTGTAACTCTGGCCTACATTGTCACTGAGAGCCACGATATAGTCACAAGGAGCATTCAATCCCTTGGAGGAGCCATACGTGTGGAATGTGTACGTAGAAGTTATAGATGGTTCTGCTAGGAAGAACTAAACATTAAGACATTCAATTGTTTTAACACAGGACAGTTGAGAAGAATACATCATGAGAAATTTGGGTCAGATCGGCGATGCCTATGGGAATTGTAGTCATTTCCTCTCTGATGGCAACGGATTGGCAAGGACATCATGTTAACATCTTGATGTGTTTAGTGGGGGACTTCCATCATGTGTGAATGGTGACGGAGAGTCAGCTTTGTACTGCATGTGATTTGTTTAAGTAATTCTATTTCATGGAGATTCGTGAAAGTCAGAGTTTCGTCCACAACCCCCATATTTACAGCAGGATTCACCTTTTGCAGCCTTTCATTTCTATGATGTTTTGTCAAGTTGACAACTTTAGATCTGTAAGAAAAGTTTGTTAAAACAGAGATCTGGAGTAATGCCAGACTATTGACATGCTGATGTGTTGAGCAACAAGCTAATTTACTTGTGTGTATTATAATAATTTTAGCACATGTTTTAGTAGAAAATGATGCAATAATTATCTTTTAAAAGACACAATTAACATTCTCCCTTGCTCTTTTCTTCCCTTGCTCCAACACAGTATTTTTAAATGTTCATTTTTAGAACAGGTTTTGAGGGGATATTTCTGCCGTAGAAATGGTAAGTAGTCTGCTCTTGTACAGAACTTTAATCAAGTCCAGAGCTCTTGCCATTACATTCAGGTATTCTCCCATCCACACACACTGATGGTGGAAAGCTACTGGACTGTATCCACAGCCTCCCTGAGACACAACAACAGAGGAGAGGCTTCCATGACCCGGCGCCACCAGACCCACTGACCACCACCAACAGGCGAGGCGGGTGAAGTGCTTCGCCCAAGGACACAACAAAGGGATCAAGGATTGAACTGGCAACCCACCGATTACGAGGCAAACTCCTACCAGCTACCAGAAGAAATCTGAAAGGGGAAGTGTACTGTAGCAAAAGTACATGCTAAGTTTTATGGGTTGATCATGGTGCCTACATTCAAATGTTCAGTGACAGCTGGAAAGTGCTTCCAAGTGCAGTGCATACTTGGCTGTTTGAGAGTGAGTTGGACATGTTTTTGGGCTGTTCAGGCTGCGAATGCAAGTTCTGCTGATAGAACATCACTCACTTGCACAAATCCAACAAAAACAAAAGCTAACTTTGACGTCTGCTTTAACCTGTAGGGTTTTCTATCTTTGTGAATCCATCTATTCAGAGTCAGAATATGTTATCTCTTAAAATGTGTCAAAACCTCCAACCCTTTTGCGTAGCATTTTTCCTGTTTTTAGTTGAACCTTTAAAAGTGAAGGTGGGTTCTCTTTTAGCCTGAATCTATTTATGTGTGCAACATTAGCAAAATTGAAGCTGATGTCTTTTTTGACTAATTGCCTTAATATGAGACATTTCTTCGACAATCTTTTCATCAATCACAAACCTTTATGAAGAATTTTTAAGTGTTTAAAGCTAATTTAGTTACACTTTCACTCTTCTGTACTCAAAAAGGGGCATTAAGTCCACTTCACTTAAGACAAATGGCTCCTATTAAGTAGAACATGATAGGTTTGGGGTTTTTTTTCCCTCACAGGTTTTGTGCCAAGATTGCAGGTGATGAATAATGAAGCTTTTTAATTCAGAATTTAACGGAAAGATGCATTAGCAGAGTCTCTAATATTAGCTTTGTGTTCCAGTAGAGGGGGAATTTAATGATAAAATATGATTGCTCCCCATCTCCACCATCATCTCTGACGTGTTGTTTACGGAATAGGACTCAAAAGGATAATTGACCGACATCCAGCTGTTCGCTTACCTGCATATAAATGGGAATATTCAGCAAAGACCAAACTGCATCCGGGAGAATTTGAGAAAAATCAAAATAGGTCGAATGTTCCAGGGAAGCAGGTTTTGTTTTTTTGCTTTTTTTCTTGCAAGATTTCATTCAAAAGGAACACCCTGTGTCATGATGGACCGGAAATTTATCTAACCACCTATATAATCACAGAGGTAATTTTGAAAATGGAACCCTAGGATTTGTTTTTGCAACACTTTATATCTTTTTTTTTATAATTTGGAAAATACTAAATATAAAAAGCAGGTGGTTTGGGACTTTAAAATCTGTTTATTTGCCTTTCTATGTTTTTGAAGCATCAATTCAACCTGGAAAGACTCATATACAGAGAGAGAGTGGTATTAGAAAGTTTAATTGACAAATGGTGCGCCGATCCAGGAGGAAGACCTTGCGCTGGAAACCGCTGTCAGAGGGAATGAGCCGTTGTGTATGAATATTAGAGACGTCTTCCCCCGTTGGGCCCGGACACTGGTGGTGGAGAGGATGCCGAAGACTGAATGGATATTGAAGAAGTCTTGAGCTGAAGGCGGAGGAGGGGTGGAGGAAGGTTGAAGCTCAGCTCAGGTTGAAGCGATGGGAGCGACTCTTGATGATTGGAGGAGGAGACAATCACCGATAGCCGTCATGCCCAACCAAGATGCATGACGGCATCTTGGTTGGGCAGGTGGGATGAATAGAGTCTTCCAGTTTAAATTTATGCCTACACTTCATTTTTATCAGACACCATTCTCTTTTATTTCTCTCAGCAGTTGCAATAGCAGCAAAAATCATCCAATATACCACCAAAGATCACGCACGTTGCATTGTCTGTGGTGGGCAGAGCCATATTATTAATTAAGTAACCTATAAACGCCTATTCAGTGAATGAATAGGATTGCCTTATCTTGATCTATATTAATTCATAAGAAAGTAATAGTTTTGATCACAAAAATAACACACTGATTTATTTAATCTAAAGATGTATTTTGCAAAGACAAATAAGGCAGACAGCATGAGTGGAGAAAAAGCATCAGTTTGATTAAGACGCCTTTTGCACTTACACTTACCCTGGAGTAGGTGTGTAAAATAAATGATATGACAAAACTCCCATGTTGAGAAATACAGTATTATCTTTCACTTTAGCAAATCTGCAGTCAAAGCACACAGCGCACGCTCCGCACTTTGGGAGGGAGAGAGGTAATTAGTAATTGGAAACAGGACTGTAATGAGCCTTGAACTGGTATTGCTGCATAGCAAGACGGCATCTGGTGATTCTCCCGTCAGTGTCTGTCATTCTTTCCAGCTTTGTGGTCAGTTTGAAGGAGGAACTCTTTTCCAAACAAGTGATCCATGAATGAGTCAAGCATCCATTTAAAAGCCAAGGCTTCCTTTTTCCACATTTACCCCTCCCTTGGTAACAACTTACGGCTGATGTAGGCAACAGGACGGTGGTGTTCTGGTGGTCCCTCCTGAAGCACAGCCACAAGACACCTTTCAAAAACACCCGTTTGCAAAGTTAGATTTTTTAAAAAAAAAAAACTTTTGGGTAAAACGTAGTCCTAAGTCTACACTTATGTAATAACATGGGATTTGGTTAGAATGTTTTTTTTATTATTATTTTGATTGTGGCTGAAATATTTATGCTTCAGAACTGCTAAATGTGAACTGACTTACCAATGAATGCTTGTTTAAATAAACACAACTGGAATTGCTTCAAGATAACATTGCCTATTTATTTTGAATTTATTTTTGATTGAATTCAGTCTGAGTTGTTTGCACATCTTACAGAAATATCAATGCACGGCGTCTGGAAGGCGTTCTGAAGAATGAATCAGTATCAAATTGACTTAAAACAAAAGCTCAGTATATCTTCGGGGCCTGAACCCTCAAAGCATTGGGCACATTAAAGAAAAACTGATCAAATTAATCATAATTTGATTAGTAATTAACAGTAATAGCGTGACCACTGATAAGATTAGAAGCAGTTTTCTGCTCTGCTGGCAAACTTGAATCCCAGCATTCACTTAGACAGCTGTCATCAACCCTGACACTTTTCCAACCCATGACCAACCCTTACGAGGCAGCAGTGACCTTTACTAACCCTTTTGATTTATTTTCTGACAATAACAAATAAATTGGCTCAAGTAATATTTATTTGAAACAGGGTTTTTTTTTCTTCTTTTTCCTGCTCTGTTTGAAACTGATTCAGTCTTTGCAAAGGAAAGCATTCTATAAAATACCTCATGTGCTGTCATGAAGCCAGAATACACACTTGTCCGACTCTGATGGAAGGTTGGAGGCCAACACCTGCCTGGAGAATGTGTGTTATGAATATAACAGTGCTAGAAGAGCCAAAATGTAGATTGTGGGCCAGGAAGCAAAAATAAATAATAAATCTGAGTGAGATGAGCTCAGAAGAAGCTGTAACTGATTAAATAATAGACTGAATTCTTAAAACATACATGTGCATGACCAATTAATTTAATGATACGTTGTGTTCAGATCTTTACAGGATATTACAGAGTCAATTCACTGCCCAGCCTAGTGGTGAATAAACAGAAAAAACATGTATTTATCAAGGGTCAGAGAAAACAAGTATTAAGATGGAAATTGGCTGAATCAGCAAATAAACTTATGTAAGACAAGAAAATTTATTCACCAGACCCTGCAAGAGTTAAGGCCATGAGAACATTGTTTGTATTTGGTATCATTTGACATCAACATGTTATTCATGGAAAACTTATTGCATAAGTTTGCTTGTGAGTGTTTTAGCATTTATCACTTTGCAAGGTCCATTTTATTCCCACAAATACTTAATGTTGTGAAGAGCCACTGCTCCTTCCCATAAGAAGAAGTGCCGTTTTTGTGTTGTGGGTTAGGTTTAGGTAAGGTTTTAGGGTTAAGCACATACTAGTAATAGTTGGGTTTAAAAGTAAGGGTTATGGCTAGGCTATAGAAACAAATGAAAAATGAATGGAAGTCAATGCAAAGTCCTTGTGAAGATAGAAAGACATATTATGGGTGTGTGTGTCCATGTGTTTCTTGGTGAACAATGTGCCACTTGTCCATGTGACAAACAATCATCTGTTTAGTCTGCAGAGAACTTCTGTGTAAAGGCCTAAACCATGAGATTACATAAACTGACCTTACAACCAGTTTCTACACAGGATAGTGTCAAAACGCTCAGCACTCATTTACATTGAGCCAAAGATAACATTTGAGAGTTTTTTTTTGTTTTTCTATAGTGTATAATTATGCATTTAGATAAAACTTTTGTTGGATTTCTTATTTGAAAACTTTATTCATTAATATTTTTTGCACCTGTCTAATCCTATAGGTTCTGGCACGGAGAGGACTGGAGTCTGTCACAGATACACCCTGAGTACGTTACAACTCCATTGGAAGGCGACACTAACACTCACTCAAACAGACTTAAAATATTTCAAACTGTCAATCGACATAACATACAATTTCTTTTGATATGGAAAAAATAGAGGAAAAAGTAGAAAACCAACGCACGCACATAAAGAACAAGCAAAATCTTTATTAAAAGGCAAAAAGACACAACAGATGAAATATAAACCACTGGCCTGAAAGGAAGTAATGAAAACCATAATTAAATTTTTTAGTTCAGTGAAGTTTATCTATCCAGTGACATTTAAAAAATTGAATTTTAAGACACCTGGCAAGAAAACAAAAGAAGCACACATTCAGTTTGGATCAGTTCAGGTCATTCAAATCACATAGTTAGGTTGAGATCCAATTACATTAAGTCAAGTTCAGTCTTAATTATTGTATTACAACAAAATGCAATTCAGTTTATCACGTATTCCCATTTTGTAAGTCACTGAAATTTAAATGACTCTCCTGAGCAAAAATGAGGAGACAGTGGAGAGAAAAGTCTCCATTTTAGCAGGTCTTCTTACGACAGTAATCTGGCTGTGTCAAGAAGATTTGCATTGAGAACCTCATCTGCCCTTAGGGTTTAGTTTCGACATGCAAAAGCAGAAAAGATAACACTTTCAACAGTGGGCAGGAGAAAGCCATACAGGTTGCTGTACATTTGATATTGCCTGGTGGCATTAGTCACTACTGGCATTCTCATTTCCTGGAAAGCAGCCTGGTATTTGAGGCACCATCCACCAACACTCCTTTGTTTTCCATCTGTCCACTCAAACCCCAGCTGAAGAAAGAAAGTACAATGCTGTGGAATGAGCGTGACTTCAAATGAGCCTGGCTGAACATTTGACATACCACTGGCACTGCATCACACGTCTGCTTCTTCACATATCAGCCATTTTGGCTCAGATAATACTGTCACCACACCAAGATAGTCCATTGCACTCATTGCAGTCGGCACTAATTACGCAGCTGTCTTTCATCCAAGACTACATCGGATGCATTGGAGGTAAGGATCACTAGTCTGGATGAAATATGCAAACTACTGAGTAATGCATATAGAGTCCTTTTACGTTGCACGATTCCGTCAGTCATTCTTTAACAAAGCGTGCCTCCGCAGAAATGCAACCATGCTGGTCAGCATCACTCAACAGGTCTGACTGACAGGAATAACATCCAGAAGTTCATCAAGATCTGCCTCAGCTTGTGGCTGTTAACGTAATCGCTCCAAAATCCTTGGACATTGTCCACATGAAAAACATGTCTTATAAAGTTTAAACGACAAAAAAATATTGAAAACAAATAAATAAATCTTGCATGTACAGTGCCTTGCAAAAGCAAAAGTATTCAGGATTTTTTTTTTTCACAGATAAAATCTCAAATCTGTGGCATGCATCTGTATGAATTCCTCTTCACTTTACTTATAATAAAATAAACTCCCTTCAGAAGTCCTCCAATTAGCAAATAGATTTCACCTGTGTTCAATTTTATCTCTATATAGAGTCAACTCATTTGTGAAGGAATTGTTTGTTCGCTCTCCAACTTGTTTAAGTGAGCTTGAGTTGTTTTTCCAAAAAGGAATGAGCAAAAATAACAGTCTCTAGATGTACACTGTTGGTAGAGACATCCGCCAGAAACCTACTAAGCATTTGTTTTGGTTTGTCTACAGCAAAAGAAAAATCTTGCAACTTGACAAAGTGTGGAAGAAAAGCTCAAAGAGAATCAATACTTTACACCAGAGGTCCACAGGGGACTTTTTGATGTGCTTTTGCTTCAACACACCTGCGCCAAATAATGAGGTCATTCGCAGGACTCTGGTAAAACCTGACTGCACACTGGGGAGGTAATTCAGACATTTGACTCAGGTGTGTTCTACCAGGGACACATTTAAAGCTGTAGGACACCAGCCCTCGAGGCCTAAATTTGAGTTGGAGTCAAACTGAGGTAAAATTAATGCAAACTTACCTATTGAGCAATTATTTAGCAAAAACAATTTGAAGACAAAACAATTTAATGCATATTTTGAGACAAATTACCTTTACATTTAACCGCTAATTCATCGCACTTTTTGTACAAATAAGATGCAAAAACTGAAAGACGTGCTGCAACATTTGGCTTGCTTAAAGTTTTCTGTACAAAAAAAAAAAAAACAGAGCTGCCTTCACAGAGCTGACAGGACCTCCATGTTCTTTTTGTCATCCTTTCATTATCCCACCCATGCATGCACTGGAAATGTTTGATGTTGCTATGGTAAGGTTGTCATGCGTTGTGGACTACTTGCACACGGATGGATTAGTCCATCTTGTCCCACGGTTTACACTTCCCACTCAAGAGGCTCGTAAGCACATCAGTAAAACACTCCCGAAAAAGAAGTTCAGATATTTATCAGCTGTGACCCATCCTGCGGGATAAGGGGATAGTGAAGACAGGAAAAGCGAAATCCATGCATGGTTTAGCGCCGTGCCTAGCCTTTTAGAAATAACGGCAAGACCAAAGGTTCGATTGTTCAGAGCAAACCCAGTATATCCATTTGGATGTATGAAGTTTCTGCCACAGGTGGGTGCTTGAAAAAGGACACTTATCGGGAAGTAATCAGTGAGTCACTTAGCGTATTTGGCCTCATTTGCCGTAAATGTCGGCACTTTATGCGCACGCACAAACTGAGGCAATTACGTCACTGACCTCATGGGACCTCATGAGACAGACTGATAAAGTTGTCAGACAGAAACAACATCTTGTGCATCAACCAGCTCTCATTTCTTTCCTTCTGTACCACCCACAGATTCAGGGGGAACTGGTTAAAGCTTCATTTAATGTGTTTATAAAAGCAAAGCAAAACAACAACAAAAAAATTCTTTCATTGGAAAAAAAGGCTTACAATATTTGAATGAGTTTTACAGCACTTTGACAATTATCTATACCAAATTTGCCTTGGAAAAGTATTGAAGCTACTTATTGTACTGTGTTGAAATGGAGAAGAGAATAAATTATTTTTGTTCCATCTCCCAGTAGTCTATGTTCTGCCACCATAGAAAAAGCTTGAAAAAGTTCAAAGGATATAAAAACTTGTTTAAGCAACTGAAAAACAAAGCAAATTGGTATATTCAAATTTCATCTTCCTTTCTAGAGATTTTAGGATTGTGACGCTCGTGGTGGCAGAAGGTCGGAGTAGCCCTGAGTTTAGTTCTGATCTGTTCCAGACTTTTTTATTGGGACGTTGCATGTTTAGACAACTATTCCCTCTGATTTTGGATGCTTGACAGCCGGAAATATAGCTGTCAAGAAAAAAGAAAAAAGTTTTTTCTTTTTTCTTTTTACAGTTCTTATGGTGTGTAATGATGGCAATAAGGCACTGTTTAAATAACTTGAAGTAGCTGATTAGCATTTTAAAAGCTCAAATAATACCTGAACTCCCAGAAAAGTTGAAAATGATGCTTCTTGGATGTGGATCAGGACCAAAGACCAGGCAGGGAGGAGGAAGTTCAAGCCATGTTTTCCATCGATCCAAACGGGGAAAGTTCAATGCCTGCCTATAGTGTTAGCATCCACAACAACTCTTTGACTATACTTGGATGATGAGTAGCAACAACAATTAACTTGAATTTCTGAATTGAATTGAACTGAGCTAAACTGAACAACACAATTTAGTTACAAGGAGCTGACATCTTTGGTAATGTTGTATATTCATTATAGCTTAAAACTGGATGTGAAGGGGTGTGCGGTGGTGGCGCAGGGGGTTAGCACACCCCACGTTTGGAGGCCTTAGTCCTCGACGTGGACGTTGCGGGTTTGACTCCCGGTCCCGGCGACCTTTGCCACATGTCTTTTGCCCTCTTTCCTGTCTGCCTACTGTCGCAAAAAATACGAGCCACTAGCACCGCAAAAACTCTTCAGAGAAAAAAATGGAAAAAAAAAAACTGGATGTGAAATAAAGTTTTCTGGAAATAATGCCATTTAGAAGAGAAGTATCCCAAACATTTAGTTGAATGTCCCTTCATTCTCGATCCTGCTATAGAAGAAGACGTCTTGATAAATTTAAGTCGCCAGGCAGGTTTATTCTTACCTCCTACTCTAACAAAATTTATTTGGCTGAACGAGAAATGCCAGAAACTTAAAGTGATTTGTCTGAGGAAAAACTTTATAGGCAGTCTGGAGAAATGCGATACAACTCCAGGGGAAACTTTTTGTACCTACCCTTTCTCTCCAGCAGGCTACGCCTCACTGACCCTGTTTTTCTGAGCGAGGATGATAAACTGCATGTCACCTGCCTGCATTCCCACTGAGAGGGGCCGATAGGGACCGTGTTTCTGGGAGAAACAATTTTCATTTTTAAAATTCTCATCGGCAGTAAGTCTTGTTTAAAAACTTGCTCAACTCAATGAACTCCTCAAATGTGAAAGAGTTTGGCATCTACTTTGCCTAAGTCAGGGAAGTCCAACCCTAAAGAGCCGCCGTGTTCTGCCATTTTTAGATGCATCTCTGCTTTAACACAGCTGACTGAAACGGTCCAACTATCTCCTCAGCATTTCAAGGTTCTGCACAGGTCTGCTCATGAGCTGTCATTGCGGCCTGCCATAGAAATGTATGGCAGGCCCCTATTGTTCTTCACCTCAAAATAACTGCCGCTTCCTACTACCGTTACTGCGGCCCGTACCGCTGCGTGCCCCCTCACAATATATATATAAAAACGTGTGGCTCGATCCCATGAGAGGAGCTATTACTTTTGTTGGCATTTCGAGTAACTGTGGCGACATAATTAACAAAAAACGAGCCAAACTCAAGTCAAAACAAAAAACTAACTGACACAAAACAGTGTCAGTTACACTCAAAATAGACATAGAATTTTGTCTCTCCCTCTGAGCTGCTCTTTAGAACTACAATGACTGAAGGTCAGAACTACAACATGGCGGAACTGTCAGTTACTACAGAGGACTCAGCTGGCCTTTAGAACTACTTGTGCTTTGGGCATTTTATACCTGATTTTAACCAACCATTGTTACACATGGGATTATTGCGGCAATTTAAAATTAAGCTTAATGAAAATTTCAAAATAAAAAATTCAGTAGTAACTGACAGTTCTGCCATGTTGTAGCTCCAACCTTCAGTCATTGTAGTTCTGAAGAGCAGCTCAACTGTCATGTGACAGTTGACCTGTCACATGACAGCTCAACAGGGAGAGACATAATTCTATATGCTTGAAGCAGTTAGTTTTTCTGAACAAAGCAGTCCGAACAACTCCTTCCCTTTAAGGATCCGTAAGACCAATCTAAAAACCGTTTGAAGCATATAAGTGTGCCATTTCTTGTCTCTGACAGTACCGCGATTTATATCTGTAGCTCTCTCCGCACTAACCTGAGAGAAAAAGATAATAAAGGCCTGAGAGAAATATTCAGGCTATTATTTAGAAATGTTCTGTAAGCTTTATTTTAAAGGTCTACACTAATCCTATGAGTAGGTGTTTGGGTTAAATCAGTTATATACTGGTCAAAACAGCCAGTAGTTCTAAATGGCAGCTCAAACCTCTGTTTTAACAGAGTGTTGGTTAGAACTACAGATATGGCGTATATGTTGTCCTATCCATTAGCATTAGGTCAAAGGCTAATGCTAATGCACTGACTTGTGCAACCTAAGAGGAAAAGATAATGCAGGTGTCAGAAAAATTATGTTTTGTTACTATTCTTACATTAACAGTTTTACTAGTTTGTATCTTAGGTTTAGTATTCAC
>CAEFZY010057884.1:0-11370 GCA_903066815.1 Brachyrhaphis roseni
ATTACTAAGAGAGGCTTTAGGACGCAGATTAATCATACCCAGATGGAAATTAGGACTTTGGCAACAGAAAACCCAGGGGTCCTTGGTCAGAGTCTTGTCCTCCCAGGAAAATCCTCTTTCGAATAGAAACAAAATAGATCCAACTGTTCTCTTTCAAACTCAGATCTTCATCACTCCTGTGATCTTTGTTCAATCCACCAAGTCCGTTGCAAATCTTTAAATCCTTAGGCAGAGTCCCGATCAGCACTTTAATCAGAAGCCGAGGCTTTGGGCTGCGGATCCTGCCCCGTTCTTGTGGTGTGAAGAGTTCCGTTCCTCTCGGCTCCAAAATGCTGATGTCTGCGTTGTTGTAGTCCTCGACACCGGGGAGATCAGAATCCCCGATGTGCCGCTGTCCGGCCTATTTATACTTTTCTGTATCATTGGTGTGTGTGGGGAGAGAGAGAACGGTGTACGTGCCTTGGTACATTCAGTTACTTTGGAAAGTTTGAATCTTTCTGCAATCCGGCCAACTTCCCCATTCTGGAAAGCGCCGTCCTCACCTAACCTCAGCAAACGCCCGTCAACTTCCCCTTTCTGCCTAACCATCAATAAATCATCTATCACAATCATTTCTAATGTATTTCACTTACACAATAATCATTGAGTTCAGTACTGGTTACAAATACATTATTTCATTTCATTAGTATCTTTTATGTTCCCATAACCTTTAATACTTCATAGAATAAATCACAATCATAGGTTACTCTGTTTCATAATCATTGTTAAATCAAAATACAAGATTTGCTGCAGTCTCTCAAGCCTTCAGGTCTGCTTGCATGGCTCTGGAAAGATCTCATTCACTCCTACCAGTTTTCTTGACAGTATGTACAAAATGTTTTTTCCTTTAAAAATGTACTGGGTGCGGCTTATAATCAGGTGCGCTCTATAGTTCGGAAATTATGGTACCTTTGAACTATTTCAGAAAACTGGTTGACCATTGGTTGATCTAATGCTTACGTTGAAGAAACTCAGGATTCACCTGGAAGCAAGTTCAGGACAGACTTCTAAAAGTAAATCTGATGGGAACTTGACAATATGTTCAAACATTTTACATGTTACTGTAAAACTTATAGAATGAAATTATGCTCAAATGTTGTGGATGTCAAAATTATTTAACAGAGACCCAATTTAATAAATTTTGATCAATATGACTAACGCAATTAAAAATGTAGGAAAAAGTAGAGAAGTGCACATAATCACTTTCATGATGTACAAAATCATTTGTAACTTGCTCAAAGGAATGAGAAACTGCTTTTTGATGTGCAGAAGTGACAAAACTATTTGAAGATTGAAGAAATAATTTGAGAATTTCAATTCTGTTCTGAGAAATGCACCAAAGCAAGTTGGAATAACTGTACTAAGAAACTATTTTGTAAAACAAAGATAATTTAGTTTTTTTTGTGCTAATCTTTCATGTTCTGGCAGCCTTAGAACTTTGACGGTGAGTTTATGAATGTAAGATATTTTTGTTTTTTTATTAATTTAAATATTTTGGTGCTAATGAAGATTTTTATTATTTTTTTTAAGTGATCATTGCCTTGGAACTCTCCCATATATGGCATTCTTTCTGAGTCTCTGTAGGGCAGTTATGCCCAAAGTGGTCCTGGAGGGTCTGCATCCTGCATGTTTTAGTTCTTTCCCAGGATGTCAGTGTCCTTCTTATGCCTCTAATGAGCCATCATTGGATCCAGGTACGTTAAACCAGGGAGAGAACTAAAACATGTAGGATGCCGGCCCTCCAGGACCAACTTTGGGCACCCCTGCTGTAGGGATTTCGGTTTTTGTGTGTTTATTTAGGTTTCTGTGTTGTGTGGAGTCTCTGTGTTGTCCCGTCTACCCCTTGTTCCTTGTTTCCCCTGATAGTGATTTAAACCCATCTGTTTTCCTTGTTCTTTGTCGGGTCCTCGTCTAGTCGTCTTGTCTGCTGTCGTTGTATTTTGCTCCATCAGTTGTGAGCTATAAGCCTTCCGCTCATTCTGTGCAGCCTGGTCTTTGTATTTGTGACTTCATCCTTAAAATCATTTTCTTCATTTCAATTTGGATCCGCTGCGTCTGCCTCACCACCTTCACCCCAAATCATTTGTTTGAGATATCAAGCAGTTTGTTCTAGTGGCCTCCTGGATGAGTTGGTGATGCCCTCTTGGAGTAATATCTTTCATAGGTTGGTCATTCCTGGGAATCCTTACCCCTCTTCCATGCTTTTTTAAATTGTGAATAATGACTCTCACTCTGTTGTGGAGTATTTCCCAAAGCCTTGGAAACGGCTTTGTAACCCTTTCCTAACTAATAGTTATCAAACCCATTTACATTTATCAATGAGGAAAAGGTTATGGCTATATTTCATTTAAATTTTTAATTTAAATTTTTTTTTACAGTTGAGAGGAAATCTCTACTCGAACTGCTAGAAATCTCAAGCTGAAAGTGCCTCAGTGTGAACAAATAATTGCCATAATCAGTAGAAGGTTTGACATTACAGAGCAGATACATGAAAGAGAAGTTCTGACCCAGAAGTAATTTCTAGGAGAGGAACTCATCTTAACATATCAGCTCCGAGTCGGTTTGAAAGAGAACACGCAGTCGCAACAAAAGCCCAGCCAATAGCTTTGTCTTGGAGTCTAATTGCTGAACAAAAAGTACATTATCTATAGAATAAGAATCTTAAGTTATTGACTGCAGTAGCTTATATGAAGATTAAAAACAGTGAGACACCTTATCCCAGAACATTTTGTCTTAATTGTTCTGGGATAAACAATTTTGTCTTAGGCCCCATCCACACAGAGACGGGATTAAAAGTTTGACATTTACGGTGTGTGTCCACATAGATCCACCATTTTGAAGGACCAGATCCATCATTTTTAAAAACAGGTCCCATACTGGACAAATTTCAAAACGCTTGTTTCATGCTTCAGTGTACACATGCAAGCCGGGTCTTTCTTGAAACAATGACGTTTTGGCTCCATCTCACTCTGTAATTCACATGCATTTCACTCTCACATGTTGCTGTTCTGTGTTGCTCAGTGTTTTTTGTGATACTCTGTGGCAGTGTTATAGCACCACCGATTGACTCGGCATACTTACTACTGCATTTTCTGTAGTGCTGCATGCTGTCCGCACTTTTTTTTTTTAACAGTTCTTGAAAATGTAAAATGTTTGTCTCCATATGGACAGGGCTTTAATTTAAGAAACACTTAAAGGGGGAGTATTATATATATCCCCTGGGAACACAGTCAAATCTAATCTCTAAATGAATGATGGCACCTTGTTGAGCCATAATAATAAGTTCTAGTACTTGTCCCATTGACAGGCATAATGCAGACAATGCACAATAAGGAGTTTTTACAGGTACGTTAGAGTAATAATAATTTTATGTTTAGTTTTATGTCTGATTTTGTGAATGGCATCAACCTGCTAAGTGACTACACATGGACATCAGACTACAATCTCAAACATTTTCATGTAATGTTCATTAATATGTAATGTTAAATTAATACAAAACATTTGTTTGTTCTTCAGTGTTTGTAAAAGTAAAAACAAGATGTTTGTAGTGCACATACTTTTTTACAGCACTATGTGAAGAGGATCTTTTTACTTTATTATTTAAAGTGTGGTGTTTGATGAATGAACTTTTTTAAATTATGGCTCATCACAGATTTTCTTTCTGTGGAGAAAAGAAATTATAGGTTTATACATTGGAGTAAACAGAAATATTCTACAACATAACTATAGCAATCTATGCTTAGTATATCGTTTAGATTTCCTGGACTGATCATCCTGGAGCTCTGAGCAAAACTTAAAGAGCCGTACTGGTACCGGTCCAGCTGCAGTCATCCTTCAGTCCAGCCGCCCACTTTGTGAATGTATCTTATGGACAGAAAGTATCTCTATTCTGTAAATGTACAACTTATGCACATGATTCCACTATTTACAATAACTGTCCACTTTACCCACTCAATGACTCTCTGTCTGAACAGCAGAGTGTTCAGACAGGATTTAAAGACAAACAGGCATTTGCACGATCTCTTTATTTATTTCTTTATTTTAGTTGGATTTTTAAATTTTTTTTTATTTATTATTTAAGTTTTTCTGAGGTGACCTTATGTGTCCTGAAAGCACAAATTGTTCAAGAACAGCAGCTGATTTAATTTGGGTACATCTTTTCAGCCATTTTTGGTGATTTTGAGGGCGAGGGTTAAGGGGTTAAGGAAAATAAAACCTTTTTTTATTTGCAAAGACAACTCTGGACATCATCTGTGCCTGATCCCAGCAACATATTTAATATATACCGTATTTTCCGGACTATAAGTCGCTCTGTAGTATAAGTCGCACCAGCCATGAAATGCACAATAAAGAAGAAAAATCCATATATAAGTCGCACCGGAGTATAAGTCGCATTTTTAGGGAAATTTATTTGATAAAGTAGTGGCAAGCACCATAGGACTCCTGAAACTTCAATCAGAAGCCAACTTCATCAGTCGCTTTGTCCAAACTATGAAAAACCTGAGTGTGAACCTCTGAGTACATGAGAGCCTCAAACTAAAATACACGTTCCGACTGAGCGTCCACACAAAAAAAAACAATAAAGTCAAGAGTTCTAAAATTATTTTTAATAAAACTGCTGATCTTCAGCTCACTGGCATCTTTGTTGAAGCTAACTTAAGTGTGATGCTGACCAACCAATAGGCAGAAGTTGAAGCGTTAAGACACCGCCCTCCTCATTTGCATACTTAAGCAGAAATGCATAAGGAAAAGTAGAAGAAGAAAAACTAAGAAAGAGGAGACGAGGAAATAAAAAAAGAACAAACGCATGTAGCTATTATGAAAAGACAAAACAAATATACATTTCTTGATGAAAAGGCATGTGTAAGGAAAAACAAAATATGTATATTTCTGCTTTCATTTATAATTGGTCCTCCACTGTACCTTCACCAATAGTCAGGGCAGAGGACACCCACTCCGCTCTGTGTCCACGTTGCAAATAAATCACACATTTGTAAAGCTGAATAATGCTATCAATCAATGCTAGCCAGTCGCCATAGCAACACTTGCAATAACTCCTGAATGGCCACAAAGTGGGCGGGGGGCAGAAAGAGTTGTGAAGGAAGGAAGCGCTATGCTTTTATATCTGTTGAAGTTCTACCAAGAATCGTTAGACCACAGAGGCTTGTAGCGAGACAGTTTTAGGCCAAATAATCCTGAACTTAAAAATTTGCACAAAAATGTCAGAATTCACGTAGAAACATATAGACAGAACTCTAAGTAACCAATGTAGACTGTTTATCAGCAACAAAAGTTGAGGTGCATGTTTCACCTCACTTAAAACTTTATATACGTTAGAAATTTGCCATAGAGTGAAATATTATACTCAAACTAAATGTAATGCCCACAGGTTACTCTTGACCCCTTATGTTTTTTTAACTTTTTTGGGTCACACAAGAGCTGCTGTCCACATACAAACTATCAATCATAATAAATGTGCATCATAATCACTTTATTTTTCAGTTTGAGGAGACAGATTTATGAAATTTTGTAATAAATGGCCCTTACTACGTATTTTAGGCTAATTTAGTTTAGATAAGTTTTATTTTTTTACTGATTACTATAAGAAACAAATGTAGTGGAGCTCAGCATTTTTTGGTTTCAGTTATGCCACAGCTAAATGATAAACAACAACTGGCAAGTGGCATATTTTGTGATTTATTTGTCAGAGACACAAGGGGATCTAAGGCTAACAGAGACAGACGTAAAGTGGAGAGAAGGCTTGTGGAGGGACATGGAGTGGAGGACTGGGGGTAGAGAGAAAAAAAGGCATTAGCAATGTTGGCAGCTGTTCATGTGAACAAAGACAATGTACCAGCTTCTGCTCTGTGTTTTTGTGTCCATCTATTAACATCACTTATCTTATTGTCAAGGAATGTTGTCTCCAGAAAGCTGGGCCTGGGTCCAAAGCTGGCCTTATGTGTCTGAGAGGAGCAAAGTCATTGATATGGAGGGATTATCTCTTATTATGGTCATGTCTCACTTTGCATCCATCCTACATCAATGACAGGAGTTTCTTCTGCCAAGCACATGTACACAGCAGTATAACACTTGCTTCACTGGCCAAGCTGATGTTTTTTTTTTTTTTTTTTTTTACTTTGCACTGCTTAAAAGTCCATTTCCCATGTTGAAGAACCTTTCAGACAGGCCTTAATGGCATGTAAAAGATATCAAGTGTTTCAGGGACTAATCTTTTCACTATTTGCCCTGACAGGAGGAGCCATATGTGATGTTCAAGAAATCTGACACCCCACTTTATGGGAACGACCGCTTTGAAGGCTACTGCATTGACCTACTGAGAGAGCTGGCAAACATCCTGGGCTTTACATATGAGATTCGCCTGGTGGAAGATGGAAAATATGGTGCACAGGATGAGAACACGGGCCAGTGGAGTGGCATGGTTAAAGAGCTGATGGACCACGTAAGTACTATCTTTGCAAAGACAATTCCAAAACGCTGAGACAATATGATGCTGCAATCCTCATACTTCCTATTTGGAAAGATATTCTCAGGCTTGAAAGCTCCACCTACCAAATATAGACATTAAGGACAAATTATCCATTTTCAGTTTTACAGAACATGTCTTTAAAAATGCAGGTGTTTGTCCGAGTGAATTCTAAATTGCAAATCTGGTCTTTGGTATAACGTGTTTTTCCTGTCTTAGTGGCCTTTCAGATTTTGTCAGTACAGGACACATTTCTCATACAATTGTACAATTTGCAGCAAAATGCGTTCTTCTCTGGACACAAAACGTTCTTTCTCCTAAATAGTATGATTCAGGAGGGTGTTGTACTATCATAGTTGTTTCAGCAGATGAAGGTGGCACCATAGGGCAAAGATGTCAAACTCATGTTTATGTTGGACCACATTAAGGTCATGAATGTGCTGAAACAAACAGATATTTTAATATTTAACCATTCTCACCAAAGTAGTTTGGCACAATGCAAATAAATAGTTAACTTATAAAATAATATTTAAGCACACAACTGTGATTCTATTGTTGTGGCCCTCTGAGATCTGGTGGGCTCCAGAAATAGGTATGCCTAAAGTTTGACACATATGCCTTAGGGCTTTTTGGAAATTTTATCTAGAAATGAGTCCTTGCATGGTCAGAATTACTAGACAGTTGTCTGTCTGTTACCTAAACTGATCTCAGATGGTATCTCATTTTGTTAATCAAGAAAATAGTTTAAGATTGACCTTATATTATTTACACAGATGTAGTTACCTCAAAAATGTTCAATTAACACTACAAAGCCACAACATCCTCATCTGGCCAGGGTAAAGCCTAATGGCTACAGGCAGAAATTATTTTCTGTGGTGCATTTTGGCAAAATGAGTCTCTGGCTGAAAGTGCTCTTGTATCCGGTCAGCACATCATATAGTGGATGAGACTCGTTGTCCAAGATGGCCTTCACCTTGAACAGGAAAAGGAGGGGCTTAGGGATGGAAGTGGGGGAAAAGGACAGATTAGATGGAAATGTAGGAGGAAATCCTGGAGCAATTGGCTGAGCTGGATTCACAGATGTTTGAAGGTTTTGAAGAGAAGCTGGAGCCAAAATGGACTGAGAGGCAGTAGAAAGAGTAGATGAAGGGATGTATGTGCACAGGGATTTTGTGAAGCCTGTGAGGACAGAGATTAAATAATGGTGGATAAGAGCTGGGAAACACCTATTGATGGAATGACATCACTGGAAATGTTGGAGAAGGAAATGGAAGTTGAGGAAAAAGCAGGAAACCTGGGATGTTCGGATGACAGCGATGCTGTTGTTTGATGAGGTATTGAGGATGAAAGCAATAGGAAGAGTCTAAATTTGTTGTCTGAGCAACTGAATGGGATGCCTATATCTTCTAAAGAGCATTGAAGGCGAGTGATAGTCCAGGATTATGGACGTTGGTATGTTGGGATGCCTGAGGAGGAAGGCTGAGATGTGGATGTGTTTGTCATTTGGTTGAGAGGCTCGGGAATGACGCTGTGGCCTGGGAGAATGAGGTTGTTGTCTGACACCTTGAAGCAGTCCATGGTCACGGGATTGGGATGTTGTTGGAGGTGAGAGATGAACTGAAGGTGATGTAGTGTTAGACTGAGTTTGAGGATCATATATCATGGAGCGCAGGCGTTTGCAACCTGAAGCTTGTCTTGTAACAGAAGGCAGAACATACATGTACCAAACATGTGCATTCTGGATATTTTCAGAATAAACACACGTGCTCCTGCACGCCTAATTATGAGTCATTCTTAGTTGTAGATTTGGTTAATTTGTGTAAGTAATTTAAACCACCCTTTGGCAGCTTTTGTGCTTTTTTAAACATAATCAGACATATGAATATTTAAAACCAGTTTAATACATCTTGAGTAGTGTTGTGCCAATTGATCGGCTGATTTCCGTGAAAAGTGTGATCGGTGATCGCCGATCACTGTCTCTTGTTGCTAGTCAGAAAAAACGATCACTTGCATCTCATTTTTCGCAGTCTGCAGAGGCCCCATGTGCAACGCATATCCTCCTTTCCTTCACACTGCGCAAGTGTACAATGTCGAGGTATTTTTGCGACAGAAAAATACCTCGGAGGTGCAGGGCATCAAAATGCATCAGTACAAGGAATTTAATATGACATTTAGAAAACAAGCATTGACAGAGTACAGTGGGTTATCAAAGCTAATTAAAGTTATCAAAGCTAAACTCTCACATTGAATGTCTACTTAAAGCTGCAGCATGTAAGAAAAAAAAAAATAACTTTTTACATGTGTATCAAGACTTTCGCTGTCCTAACATGAGACAGATGAGCTCTGAAAAAATATCGAGTTCCTCTGCCCCCTCCCTGTGTTCTGCACTCGGTCAGAAACAACCAGCAGAAAACAGCTGGCCATTCTCTCAGGACATTTTGAAATTCCAACATTCAGATGCTAGCATATCTTAGAGAAGAAACAATACTGAATAGGGTATTGTTTTTTCTTATGTCTGTACATTCTGACCTTTCTTATAATATTCATATATTTTTTTCACATTTTTTTCATATATCAAGAGAAAAAGTCAGACACGTTACTGACTTACAACTGAATGTTTAGTTGTAAGTCATAAAGAATGAGAAATCCAAAGGAAGGTGAAGCTAAATAAAACAATTCACTAAAAAAAGAAAACAGGGAAGTAAAGATGGCTCAGATAGAAAGTACAATTTTCCAACAACAACATAGAAGTTCATGAGTTGTTTCCCCCACAGAGCTTATTAAAGAACAAACACAAGAGCATGCAGTCTGCTCACAGTGTTGATCATTGCAGCAAAGTCCCAGTCAGGATAAATTACATGGACAGAAAAATAGCAGGCGCTGCATGGCCAATAGTCAACATCTGACCTCATTAGATGCTGTACCTGCAATGGGTCAAGTGGCCCTTAACTCCTTCACAGTTGTCTTCTGTTTTTGATCGGTGTAGCAATTGTCCATTGTGATAGATAGTCTTGTTTTTACATGGGTGAAGAGCCCAGTCCGCTGAGGTGTTGTGCCATGTGTGTTTGCCCCACTTCTTACTCTTGACTTAGACAGATGGTGATTGCAGCAGACAAGGTCTCAGAAGAGTTGAGAGAAATGGACACAGAGAAGACAGATCAGGCTCAGAAGGACTGCTGAACTGCACTGAATAAGCTTTAAAGATTACATCCAAAACCAATTTTACAAATAGTTTTTAATCTGTGATATGTGTGAAGTTTAACAAACACATCGTGATTTAGTTATGTTGTTCCAATTTTTAAGAGTTATGATTTGAATCATAGATACCTTTTATCGGCCACATTTAACATATAACCTCTAGGAGCATGCAGCTTAGTCAGTTCATCCTTTAGTGATGAATGACAACCTTCACTAGACAAAAACAATATATATTTCAGGGATGAGCCCCTTCACCTTGAATGATTAGCATCTGGAGTCATAATCCAGAATAAGATTTATTAACTGTCAAAAATGCTTACAGTGCAATATTTTCTGAGTGAAGCAATATATAACTACAAAATGCTTCTCTGCACTCACTAGTCATTCTGTTAGATACAACTATGTGTGTTAACACAAATGCTGTATCACAACTCTGCATCACAACTCTGCAATTACTCAATCTATTTCAACATCTGGAAGCAGTGAATGATAACTGGAGAAGGATGCATTAAAAATTTACCAAAGGAAAATAAAATGTTGTTGACACATATCTACATTTCTTCAAAAACTTGTCATAGATAGTGACAAATGTGGTAGAAAATGTTCTTGTGTAGCAGTCAGTGTTAGTGTTTCTGAAGAAACCTCTGATTGAAGACATGGCTTTATGTGACAGTGTTATGAAGAGGATGCTCAGTGTTGTTCCTAATGTTCTTCATATTTGTAACACCTTCAGAGGTTCTACAGAAGTTCCAAGAACAGAACCACTCATCTTTTACTACTTTAGCTTTTTTTTAGGTCTTGTGATATTATGTTGCTACTACCACACCAAATGATGGTAGAAGAGAATACACTTTGCAGCATAATGAAGGATCTGCAGATGAGCTAGCAGATGATTGAAACACTAGAAGTGTAGCAGAGTGAGGCATGATTATAATCACAACACATTGAGGTGTTTTGTATGCAGCTCAGCAACACCTGAGAGTCGTATGTATATTATTTCCAAAGCAGCAATTGTGAACTCAGGGCTGCACAGTGGCGCAGTCTTTCTGCGCTGAGTTTGCATGTTCTCCCTGTGCATGCTGGGTTCTGTCCGGGTACTCCAGCTTCCTCCCATAGTCCAAGAAACATGACTGTCAGGTTATTTGGTCTTTCTAAAATTCTCCCTAGGTGTGAGCGTGTGTGCATGGTTGTTTGTTTGTTTGTTCGTCTGCCCTGGGACAGACTGGTGACCTGTCCACGGTGACCATACCTATCGCCCAGAATGTTAGCTGGAGATAGACACCGGCACCTCCTGACCCCACTAGGGACAAGGGTGTAATAAAATGGATGGATGGAATTGTGAACTCCACTGTTTGATAATATGGACAAAAATTTACTGCTAACAACCTAATACCTGAGCTGCAGAGAAGACTGTAGCATGTCCTGGATGACAACAAGTACTGCTCATCCATGAACTTTGCTTTAACCAACCCTCTTTAAATGTCTATCTGCTTGTATAGTTAGATGCACATGCAAAGAGATGTGTGAAGTGCACAATTCAGAGACTGAGGTCCAGACAAAAGTCAGGGAGCAAAATCATCTTTATTGCGCTTACGGCCGGAGAACAGAAAGTTCATGGACTGAGGAAATAACCGTTCTAACGAACTCAG